>JAOXYH010108884.1:0-10477 GCA_028566455.1 Botula fusca
AATAAATAAACAAAAAAAGAGCATGCTTCTCTGGACCCAGCGGGTATCTTTCCTAACATAGAATGTTATCAATTTTTTTTTTTGCGAACTTCCAAGATTTTTTTTTAATGAAAAAGTGGTTAAGAAAAAAGTTCAGTGATGCATATGTGGTTATAATTTTTTTTTTTTTTTTTCACAATGTATAACAATTGAGGGCCTCGGGAAAGATTATTTGTGTAACTAACTGTTTCCCTCTTAAAATAAACATTTATTATTACCATTATTGTTATTATTAATAATATTACATTACAAATTTAAAGGAAAAATGTATTTCAGAAAAGAAAAACCTCAAAAATAAGTAGTCATGTAACAAAAAAAACTGAAAAATAAATAGAATCACCTTGTATTTTAAAATTTAAACCTTCCTGTTCTTCATGGGGTTACATTCAAGCAAAAGTTTGCCTTTTTCAAGTTTTGACGATTCAGGCAATTTTTAAGTACAGAATATCTCAGAATATGACTTTTGTATGGTTCTGAAAAAACACACAAATCTGTTAAACCATCATCTAAGACGTTCGTAATAAAAGGAACTTATTTTCATGATTGATTTAATTCGTGATTTGATGCAATTTGCACTTTCGCGGCGACTTTAATTTGTGAATCTAAGATCTCTTGTGCTAGAAAAGTTAAATAATTAGATTGACGGCGATTAATTTGTGCGAAAAATTTTCTATTCGCGAAATTAGGGAAAAATAAATTGCTCACGAATAAAAGTTGATGTACAGTAGTTGCTACACATACATGTATTATTCTCAGTAACAAAGAACAAGAAATGTGTATCTCCACA
Organism: Botula fusca; assembly: GCA_028566455.1. Classification (NCBI taxonomy): domain Eukaryota; kingdom Metazoa; phylum Mollusca; class Bivalvia; order Mytilida; family Modiolidae; genus Botula; species Botula fusca. The sequence goes on from JAOXYH010108884.1 coordinate 827, forward strand.
AAATACGAGAAGTAATCTGTAAATATTTGATTGACTTTCGTTTGAGCTCCAACTTTACAAGCTTATTTGGTAGTTGTAAAGTGGATCACATCAAAATTTAACTGTTACCTGCCCAAGGTTGTCTGTTCTCTTCAGATACTATGGCTTCAGTTACAAATAAAACTAAAGGCCACATCTTTGCGAAAATACCGGGTTTAACGTTGTGTTGAACCCCGTTTAGTCATTCTTACTGTTTTTATGGCCCCATATTCACAGAGCTGTCGTAATGTTACGACTCTTAAGATAAAAATTTTTGCTATGGATATAACGGGATAAATTTTACCCTAGGATAGTTAAACTTTAACACAGCTTAGTGATGGAGTAGTAAAGCAATCACCAGAGATGTTAATTTCATACAGTTTAGCACTTAAACCTCATTAACTTGATCCAAACACCTCGTGCAAATTTTGATTTCATCATCGTAGCCGTCATGTTTCTTGTTTGGGAGAATTTGCACATATTGAATTTGACACATTAATCATGTGTGGGTGAATCAATCTGCTTTATTGTCAACTTTGATATTTTTTAATATTTAGAACTTTTGTTATTGCACCCATGATGTTATAATTATTTATGTTTAGGATTTATATTTATGGTTTTGGTTTTTTGTTTCTTGTCCATTTCATGTTTTTGCCATAGCCAATTTGAAAAATGAATCGGTAATTGCCAATAATTAACCATTTCTGAAACCTGAATCATAACATATTGGTTTCATCGACGTATTTATTCAGAGTATTTGAAAGTAAACAAGACATTGAATCATTAACGTTGAATGCTCAATTTGACATGATGTCTTCATTTATAAGCATTAAATCATCAGATTAAGTAATCATCCTAGTAAAATTGTCGTGAATGAGGAACTGTAGTCGGTTATCTCCCTTCCCCAGTCTATTTAAGGGAGACGACTGAAATTGTCTCCCTTGTATCCTAAAGGCTAAAGGGAGATTATTTTATTATCTCCCCTGTGTACATTGGTGAAGGGAGATAATTGACTACAGTTCCTTATTGAATAAAAATAATGTTTCTGTCTAGATTTTGATTGAAAACCAGCACTTTCAATAACCCAGGTTTGATAATGCTACATTCCCCCCCACTTACAGCAGTGTGAGGAACATGGCACAATCAGCAGTGGGTTTCAGACAATGTTTCAGGGATGATTTTACTCCAGTTTTTAGCGGATTTCCGCTATTGACAGTCCAGATTTGTCCATTAGGATGCTTTTTTTACATAGCGGTATTTGGCTTCTGATTGGCTATTTCCGCTTAGTTGGCATGGTCTACAAAATCATCCCTGGTGTTAAAACATGGTAATTAAATGGAAAAATGATAGGGCAATTTCTTTAATTTACAACATCAAAAATACTGTTATGACTGTTACATGTATAATGTTAAATTCAGCAGCTAAGTAAAGCTATAGTCATACAATATATAGGAACTTACACCAGGATGTCGTTAAATGTAATTGGATATCCTGCATTTAAAATACTTTCTCTTGAAATAAGGTCAAATTCCAGAAAGACCCTCCATCTAAATTATTGAAAGCTGTCGTTTAACAGTGGTCCTGGTTTAAATTAGATGAACGCTATCGGGCTGACAGCCTCATGGGTGGATCTTATACTAGTAACATAAAGACAGATATTGGCACTTTTGTTATGCATGTATTTGATACTATTTAATCAGGACATTAAGATAGATAATGGCAAGTTAGTAATTTTTGAGTCAATTGGTCAAGCATTACATTATCAAAAGATTCGGCAGGAATAAGATAATTATTTATACCTTCTGTTCTTTTAAGCAGTCTACTAGCTTTTGAAACTTTAGACCTTCTATTCTGTTAAGCAGTCTACTAGCTTTTAAAACTGCGGAGACGCTAAAAAAGTTGTGAACCTTTAGTAGTGAGTTCATGCCAATGATTCTATTCCACCTTCGATTTTTTTTTTATCCGTGACATAATTAGTACTGGTCCCTGTGACCTAATAGTGAATAAAACTAATGAACAAAACATTATACATCTAGTTCCATTCAGGTGGTAGATTTTTTTTTCAGATGAAAAATGTAGTCGTATTATGTCCTCAAGCTGAATAAACTGTTTTCAGTCATGGAAAAATTGCAGATGAGCTTGCTTCCATTAGTGATTGGATGATATTGTAAAAATAAATAAATGCCTGTATTTGTGTTCAAATCGACCTCAAAACCAAATTACTGAATGTAGATGTTTCATTACAGTTGAACTTAAATATCTGTGGTGCATTGACTCCCTTGAGAGTTTTTCATCTTTTCGAGGCATCTGGTTCACAGTCAGAGAAGTTTTCTCAGTGGTCAGAGCTGCTGAAGATGCTGAAAATACATGTAGCAGTTCCATCATTTAAAGATTAATTTTGGACTTGGAATACAAAAATATATTGTTGAAGTTTCATCACTGCAGGCCAGGTTTCATGTTCTCAACACTTTAAACAGTAGTTGGAGGAGTGATTAAAATACCAGTTTCCAAATTTTGATGGCATATTTTTTAGCTCAAATAGGAAAATCATACTCGGAAGTTTCATGGCTGCGAGTCTGATGCTCGTTTACAGCTTGGCATTTTCTTTGTTGCTACAGGGGCGAAAGTTCAGATGTTGTAAATACATTTTCTTACATATCATAATACCTAAGACTTTTGTCTTACAGATTGTAAGACAGTCAAGAATTCCTGTTAATAATATAACTCGGCTTTTGAAAATGACAACTTTTCTAATAGATTTTTGTCATGGTTTTGCTCATTAATAAACTGTGAGGAAAACATTGTGAATTTCTTTTTTGGATTTTTTTTTTCAGCACTTGCTTAAATCCTGCAGTGGAAGTTCAAAATATCTGCATTTCTGTTCATAATACTGCCTGTACATTATATATTCTACTCCTGTATGGCTTCTTCTATTCAGTTTTGGATGGTCAATTCTTGCTGTGGCTTAACTCTGCAATCCTTAATCTGAAAACGGTGTCAACATCAGGAACTTGGACAAAAACAAAATAATTAGAATTTGCCTTCATCATAACACAACAAACTTGATATTCTGTATACCTTGATTACTCTGAGTGTATCTTATTTTCACATTTGTGGCAGACTTTATGTACAAAATTATAACACATGAAAATTTCACTGCTTGCTTAGACCGTATTAGATTCAACTCCACAAGTATACATTGTAAATATTTGACCTGCCTGTTTAACACCAAAGTTACCAACATAAGCCAATGCAAAAATATCCCGATATCTGGTAATTTAAAGCTAACATATTATCATTTTTGATTTTCTCTGGTTTGAGTGTGTATGATTGTTAATTTGTTGTGTACATAATTATTTACAAAAAATGTTTATTGATAACCTGTTAAATCTGTGAAAATCTGCGAGATGAACATGTGCTGCAAATCTGTTGGTGTCCGTATACTCTGTCCTGTTTGTTACAGTCGGGTTATATCAATGCATTTACTCATGCCTTTTTATCATGTTGGCCGATTAATTTCTTCATCTGGGTGGGTAGATATCATGATCTAGATGCTACAAAACAGACCGACAGGATTGAGAAATATTGTTTATATCATCCATGTTGTTTGAACCATACCAAAGTTTCATTGTACAATGTATTTTATCCTGTATACACATAACAGGAAACCTTGCACCGTATAAGGGGTTATTTTGACGGTAGCAGATTTTGGCAAAAATGTTTTCAAAATGGGATGAGTTTATTTTCACAGTAAGAAAATTTAGCGAAATGCTTGTTTGTCTAGTACACTTATGAATGCATCTTCATATTTTACGGTCTCTATTTTTAGCTCAAGCAGTAAACTTGTGAAAATTAAGATTCCCACGAAAATAACCATTTATACGGTATATGATGGATGGAGTTGATGCAAGGGTTGGTGCCTGAGTGGCTAATTGGTGTTCTGCTTTTGTCTTCCTGACAGAATGTTAAAGCTTTGTATCTCATTGGTTTGGGTTTCCTCCTCACCTTATAAAACTTGCCTCAAGTAGCGATCAGTTTTGATATTTCCTGAAGGTCATTTGATTGCAGGGGATTTCATACACCAGTAAAATTAATTCTATTTCATGTAAATTTCCCGTCCTTATTGGTTAATAAGCATGTGACAATTTAGACAGTCACATGGCAGAGGGTGACCATTTAGTCAATCACCCTTTGGAACATTCAATATAATAAAACAAATAACTTTTAGTTGAGTGGGCAGTAGAGAAGATTGCTCCTAGAAATTTCATCACCCCAAGCACCAAAACTGAGGTTTGACAATGAAATTTCTTGGTGTAACAATCTGCTCAACCGACATTCACAATGTGTTATTTATATATTACTGCTTAAGGCTGTTCCAAAAAAAATTGTCTGTTTTTCGAGCCTTTTTATTTTGAAAATGGTGTGGGCGGGCGGTTTTTATTTTAACTTCTTATTTTACATTACCACCTTTGGCTAACAAAATTTGACAAGGTACGTATTTTGAGAAAGAAAATCTTCCAGTTTCTGCGATTAATTATACTGAAGTTGATTTTCTAGAAACACTGACAGTTGTCCTTCATTATGCCTCCTTAATCAACAATTACTGCTTGAATATGCTGGCAGACGTGAAAATTGACTTGAAAATGTTTCTAGCCATGTTTTTTTTGCATTTATGGGAAATAAATTCCAGTTGCTATTTTTTGGATTTGTAAATGAAACCAAACAAAAAAATACTTTATTCAGAAAAGTGGGGGAAAATTGCTGAAGCCTGGGCTTGAGGAACAAACAATTTTTTTTTGAATGGCCTAATGAATGCATTGTTAAATACAGTATCATTCATAGGAAAAGTGTTAGGGTTTATATTCTCAATAAATGTAAATTATGTTTTTTTTTTCAAAATTCACATTCTTGAGGTATTATAGGACACATGCATTTTTGATGTATTTTACATACTCCTAAAACAACAGAAGTCAACAATTTGAGAAGGGAATAGGTCCAGTATTGTAGACTTTAGTCACAAACGTATATCCTCTTATTTAGGAAAAAAAGCATTCAGAAATGTTTGGTCATGTTTCATTCGGATAATTAACAGTGTATGATACATGTATTTATTTTGTTGTATATGAAATCATGGTTCTAGTTTTCATTTGTTGATGGGTCAGACTTCTGAAGAGAAACCCATATTGCCATTAAAATATCAAAATTCGATGATAAAATTGTGTGATAAAGAAATATCTGCTGTTAGTGGTCATCGTCATTATCGTCATCCAATCGGATAATCTTGCTGAAACGGGATATTTAAATTATCACTCTGACGTGTCGAGTCTGTCATTCTTGCTTGTACCATATCGGGTAACCTTACTTTATATGATGTCGTACTCTATCTGTCTGTCTGAATAAAGGGTTCTCCTCAATGTTTTAAAATGTGAATGCATGTACATAGATTTAAATGCTGGTCTTTCTTAGAATCGTGCAGACCTTTTATGATGGTGATTCATGGTAGAAAAAACATGGGTCTGAATGTGTTTTCAGAATTGCTAGCAGATACAAATAATAAAACCAGTGTTGGTTTTTGTAAAATTTCTTGGTCTTGCATTAAATCTGATTCTTAAATTTGCGGTTTCATGAATTAACTCCCCTTTTGGACAGTTTTTCAGTACTTTCTATTGAATTTATTTCTCTAAACCCAATATCAGAACTACAAATAATTGTATTTTTTCACAACTTTAAAATACAAAAATCATGTTCAGAACACATTTTTTTTCAACCGTGAATTGGCCCCTGCATGATTTTTAGAAATACTAGTCCAGGATACATTTACACAGAAATTGTTTCCAGTGCTTGTACTAGTTGTCTCTCTTTACAAGTTTGGCAAGGGAGGCAATTTGATTGTCTCCCTTAGGTGACTTGGTAAAGGTAGATAACTACTAATTGTTTCTAGTAGACTTGGTGCTTGTAATGATATTTTGGGAATGTAGTTGATTCAAGGAGCTTTTTCCATTATAAGATTCATACCACTTAAACAAACAATATGCACTGCACCCATTTGTTTAAAGTGACTTCTTTATGGAGATGTATTGTAATTAGTTTGTAAAACTGGTTAAAACCACAAAATGGAAAAAGCCCTGATATTTATTATGTATACTATGTTTAGGAATAATCCAGTTTACTTGTCTAAATGTAAATCTGAAATTTCCAGTTTTGGAATGATTGCAGAAGGGTTGAATACAAATTTTATGATTGCTAGAAATGATTCATGTTTTATATGTTAAAGGATGTATTATTTACTTCTTTCATAAATTTTTGATGTCGTTCTGTTTCTTGATCAAAGATATATTGAGTTTTATTTATTTACAGTGTTCCATATAGTAAACTATAGAGTAAAGTAGAAAAATTAAAATAATCCTAATAATAACAGTTTCTGGATAACATTATGTGTATAGCTTCGGTCTGGTATTTTTACATTTTTTAGGTTAGATTGTAAGGAAAAATGAAAAATGTTCCAATCCATTTTAATTTTGAATTTTTTAGGAAAATTAAGAGTAATGTATGAAGGAATAAACTTCTGTGATCAATAATATGAATTTTACAAACTTTGAAAATATGATAGATTCAAAATGAACATCATCTGAAAAATTGAACTTTTAAGGAAATTAAAAGTATTTCACGCCTCTTAAATTTTAGGTTTTTTTGGGAAATGTCAGAATTAATTTGTGGAACAATGAACTTCTGAAAAAAGACTCACTTATAAAATATTACAATATAATAAATTATACTGTTGCTGTTGTTATATGCGACATGACCCAAAGCACATACTGACACGATATCATTTGTATTATATCCAAGAATGAAACACTGATGCTGTATATTTTGTTTTATATATGGATTGTACATATCTTAGTTTTGTAGTATTCAAGTAGACTGTAATGGAATGAGTTAAAACTATCACTCTTGTAGGGAAAATCATAGATTGACTATTTAAGGGCAAATTCTCTTCCTAACTTTATCTATAATATACATATTGCATTGTTCTTGATAATTTAGGAAGACATCTATCCAGTATCTACATTGGTAAAGTAAATCTTTCTCTGAACAAGAATATTTTTTTAAGTCTTATATCAACCAACAAGTAAAATAACCCTGAAGCAGGGCTCATCAAACCATGCGAAGTGGTTGAAGTTTTTGCCGTGTTGCTGCCAAAGTTGTACTTATATTGTCCAAAAGCGAAAATGAGGTTGCCCTTTCAGTTTTCGTATTTTTTCCAGTATCAGTTCGGATCCAATCTGTATTTTACACTGTCCAAATTAGCCAAGCTGGAGATGTTTACCTGTGACAGGTAAATATTGCGACTTGGTTTTGAAGTTAGCAATTTTTAGCTATTCTTCAGTAAAGGGGATTAATTTTTTGTTTCAAAACCAAATTTTGAGTGGTGTTTAAATGTTGTATAAAATATTTTATGTGAAATTTAATTTATCTAAACCACTACAACACAAGTTACATATGTATGTAATAGAATTATATGCTTAATGTTATTGATACATATACTATTTTGCTGGAACACATGTTATTTGCATTAGAATATTGTGGAGAACTTTTGAAGTACATGAATTACTGTCTAATCACTAGATTTTGGCATTACTAAACTTCAAAAACAAAAAATAAAGACATCATCATTACAAGAGATTTTGTGTTTCATTGGCCTTGGTTGTATTGGTGGGGGTAGTCATGCTCACCAGGAGAGCAGGGCCCCTTGTCATATACTTTTGTTCAGTTCTCTGAGCATGAAAATTATGCTCAAAACAGCAGTTCCAGCATTTCGATGGGTTGAATTTGGAATTTGAGTACAAAAACTTACTCGAAAGTTTTATGAGCACAAGACTGGGAGTCCATGGGTAGTTTAACCAAAAACTTTGATATTTGTTGCTTCTCTACTGAGCATGCTGCGAGAAGGTGTAAGAGAAAAGACTGGTTGGGTGATCCTAATTGGGCAGTATGTATTCATCTTGAGATGAAATTTTCAGCATAATAGCAGATTTCTGCCATTTTTGCTCACATGTCCAAGGGCCAGGGTGTGATCATGTCATCACTTGGTGTTGATCCATCTGTTGTTACATATTCCTTGTTTGATCTCAAGTGAGGCAGAATGGCCCTTGCTTTGCCCTCGCTGAGAATTTACATCTGCCACATTGTCCTCTATCAAAGATGGCTGCCATTGCAGAGAGATAGGCTTGTAAACACTTCTCTTAAACGGATTAGTGGATTTTTATGAAACTTTACACAGTTATAGTACACTACCTGCAGATGTGCATGAAGGAATATGGTTGCTGTCCAAAATTTGGAAGGGGAGATAATTCAACTTATACTCTGAAACACGTTCTGTATGAAGAGATGGGCTAGTAAGTGCAAATCTTCCTGAATGGATCATTGGATTGATAGTTTACACATTTGGAGCACGGGGTATACTTTAGTGAGCTAATACATGATATATGGATTGTTTAACATATATATGTATTACAGATTAATGCCGGCTTTGAACTTTTTACAAATGCAAATTTTGCATAAACAGGAAAAAAAATCATTTAATGTTCTTTAGGCCAATATGAACCAAAGCTTGGTGGTACTGCTCATTTCGTGGTTCCCTTTCAAAACTATCCAGTAGCCTGCATCCAAGATGACCACCCTTTCTAAAGAACTTGTTTCTCAAATAGCCAGAATGCCTTCATTTTCAGCTGTAAATGGTCAAATTTGAACCGAGATGCATAAGATATCAAAGGGTTTTCTGTCAGATATGAAATTTGCTGATTTTTGTCATTCTACAAATTAAGCCTGAAAAGAAATATTCAAAATCTTGCCAGTAACCACTGGGTCAGTTTGAACCAAACTTTGCTAGAATATCATTGAATGGTTTACTTTCAAAGTCAATTCTGTCAGTTTTTACTCAATCCAAGATGGATGCCTTTACTTCAAAGCAGGCATTTCTTAAAATGCAACTCGGGAATGAGTGGTTAAGGTAGTTGATTTACCTGTACATTCACTGTAGCCTATCAGCTCTGTGTTGTAGTGTTAAACCACTAAATAGCCAATGAGTTTTAAACATACCAAAAATAGACCAAATAATTGCATAATACTGTATGTTGAAAAATTCTCAGATTTAATAAGTTCATTATACCTCTATGGATCATCCATTGCATGACCTGTTACACAGATTTTTTGAACACGAAAGTGTTGCTTTTACAGGGAGTATTTTTCCTGACGATGGCATTTCACTGCAAGCTGCATAACATGGGATGAAATTTATCAGAATGTAGGACAGATATGTACGACTCGGAATGTATATGGTGTCGGGCAAGTTAAAAGTACAATGCCAGATGAGTTTGAAAATATACAAATTAACAACAAAATCTTAAAGAAATGATTTAATGGCATATCACCTTGTGATTACGCACCCTGCTAACAAATAAACCGTTGGATCAGTGGGAAATGATATCTAATTCCTTCGCCCCTTGTTACTTGACTTTAACTGTACCTTAAGCAACATCAATCTAGCATCAAATGTTATATGTTATTCAGGCTTTAGACAGGGTATATAACGTGACATTCCCGGCTTAGGATTTTATATATCCTGAGCCCGTT
>JAOXYH010108994.1:0-10476 GCA_028566455.1 Botula fusca
TATTTTTCGCGGTTTTGTGAAGGCAGCGAAAATAGCGAAAATTAGTACACCGCGAAAAATAGTACTTTTACAGTATACGTAAATCACACACGTATCTGATAACATCACGATGGTTCTTTCAAGATGATTATAACTAATTGAGATTAAATTTACAAAGAAATCAAAATCAAATTGAAAGAAAAACCCGTTCTGGTGATCACCGTACAAAATATTTAGCCTATTTTAACGTTTAAGACCTTTCCAATATCAATTACTACAGGATAGAATTCTAATGTTTTTATTTATGAACTTGGTTGTGTCTTGTGTACCACACGTTTGTTTAAAACAAGACGTTACCTGGTCCATATTTTGAATATTAACATAGCGGGATAATTTGATCTGGGTAAAACAAAAAACAAAACAAATCAAAAAACAAAAACAAACAAACGAAAATAAATACATGTAAAAATATGTTCTCGCTTAGGTCACTGACACTAGATTCTGTATATAGGTTATCTGAACAAGTGCACAAAATCGAAACACTGTACAATGATATAATGAAATAAGGTTCAAAATAATCAATACAGCACTATATCAATATTAAATGTATTAAATGGATTTTAAATACACAATTAATAATCATATAATAACTGAAAGACAATATAAAGGGATTAAAATATTCATTGCAGTTAACATTAATTATGCAGAATGAATCAAAGGATGTCTTCAAAGATATATCTCTTCATAGAGTTTGCATTGTAAAAGGTGTGCGTCAATGCTTAGTGGCTTTACTGCTAATAAAAATCAACCGACATGAAATTCAAATTTATTTTTGTTACAGCTTTTGAAATTGTTTATTTATTATTTTTTGTTATTACGGAGCGTATTATTAATCCAACCGAATTCGTTCAGTATGTCTTAATCATCATCTATTACAATTTTCACAGGCATGGGAATTTTCCTGATATTAATAAAGCTGGGAGCCTTCATGAATATTTATTAGCTTTACACAAACAGTATGGACCAATAACATCGTTTTGGTTTGGGCAGCAGTTGGTTGCAAGTATTGCATCAGCGGATCTATTTAAGGAACATCTGAACGTGTTTGATAGACCTCGTAAGTTAACTGGCTTTTATACTAATATCTCTTCCACAGCACGGGAAAAGACTTGTGTTTTAAAGTAGTAATTTTGATATTGCCATGGTATTGGTCCAGCCGAAATTAGATTTCCGCAAAATAAAATTATTGATATTGAAACACTGACGTCAGCCCTTTAATTTTGTGCTTTTGACGTCTTGGAAGTAAGCGAAACTTTGAAGACTTTATACTTGGTCAAACTGCCTTTTAAATTTTTAAATGGGCCAACAAATAAACTCTCATTTAATTAGGAAAGTATTGATCTTAACAGGCAACATAGATAGTTAATGGCATAATTACCTCATTGTACTTTTCTGATAGCCTAACGTGACCTTTTGTCCATTTCTGATCCATAATTGACTTTTAGTCAACTGACTTTACTGATATTTCGTCATTATTTGACCTACATCAAGAACTTATACCTCGTGTCAAGTAGAGAACTCCTGAAAATAGATAAATGTCAGGTAAAACATTTTATCTCGTATATTTGATAACGTTTGCATTTTCAATCATTTAAAAAAAGAACATTTGTGCAGTTTTGCAATTTTGATTGACTAAATATTTTGCAAACTCAAATATCATATTAATGATATTATATAGAAAAAATCCATAATTTATTTAGAAAATTGTTCATGAATCGACTGTCAGAAAACTGTCAAGTGTTTTTCAAAAATTTCTAGTCCAAGTGTTTCATGAATAAGATGGCTATAGCATACTTATTTGTTCTTTAGATTTCTTGTTTATTACAAAGCAGAATGGTTCTCCAAAGATAAAAAATTTCACAGATGACTTCGCAATATTCGGAAAAATATGATTGCTGACTGAGAACTTTGGATCTAATAATATGAGGGACAAAAGCCTTGAAACGTTTACATATCAATATGTTTATCTTATGAAAATCATCAGCCGATAGCAGTGTGATATGGTGATGACTTAACTCCAAGTTCTACCTTCATCTAAATGGAGTGTATATATATATATATATATATTGTTAGGGCCTGACCATGTTAGTAGGGGGTATAAAGTTTCCGGTATATCTATCTAATCACTGCGTCCGTCCAGCTTTGGACTAAGTTTTGTTAGAGGTCTTCTGATGACGTGAAGTTCAGGTCATACCAACATGAGACTTCACCAAATGGTACATCAAGATTACAATGATTTAAAATATATGTTGATCTCAATGGCGTCATCACAGCTACGTGATGATTGCAATTCAATTGAATTCTTTACTTAAGGGGAACTGATCAAGGAATTCAAATTATATCAACTCGAAACTTAACCAAATGGTACAACTTGGTTCAGTTCTAACTTCTCGTTAGAACTGTCCTTAATTGTCAAGAGAACTGCCCTAAAACAGTTCCAGAAATATCTTCTTTACACTTTCTGACAGAACAGGTCTTTGCCTAGAGCAGTTCTGGACAGTTCGGGTTCATTTTACTTTTGCAAAGTTCCGACCTTGCTAAGTTCTGTTCTAAGCCAAGAAACTTTTGCACAGTTGAAAGGAATTACTTCATATCAAAACACGTTTTGATGACTCATATACTATTAAAGTTAAGACATTTTTTCACCAATAATAAGAATTTGTTCCAGTTCAGACAGTAAAAAGTTTTCTTCAAGATGGGTTATAATTTTTTTTAACAAAAATCTCAAGAATCAAACATAAACAACAGTGTTACCATATGAATATTAGTCAAATCTATTTTTGTCCATGTATTTTTCCTTTTCATTTATTCGTTTCAATTTATAATCATTTTTAAAAAAAATTATGAATAATTTACGTACACTGTCCGGTTCGTATTTTTATTTATGTTCATATGTGAGTCACGGTGTGTAAGTATGGAAAGGAATTGTAAATTGTAAACTTTTACATCTCAGTGTAGTACACAGTTTACAGTGTGTAAACTTAAAAAGATACATATACCAAATGATTAAAACGTTGCTTACCATTGGGGCTTGTTAGTAGTAGACATGCCATTTTGCACCAAATTATAGTATTAAAAACTATAACTTGATACATGTGCAGCCCTTACAAATGTATACTTAGGGTTCAGTTCTACTGCAGAACAGATAATGATCGCGGAGAGTACTCGATAGTTTTAACCCATGACACTTTTGGACAGTTCTGCCCCTTGACAAGTGTATTCAAGGACAGTTCTAGAACAGTTCTCGGACAGCTTTTGCTGACAGAGTTGAAGAGAGGTTAGACCAACTATCATAATTATCTTTTTTTTTTATTACAGTTTTGGTCTTCAAACGTTTTGGTCTCTAGCATCGCTGAGAATTTAAAATTTATTTAATTTGCAAAGTCAACAATTTTTTTTAAACAAATACGCAATGATTAGACAGTATTTTTGTTTTAGCTGAATTGTTCAGATTGCTTGAGCCAGTCATTGGCACAAATAGCTTGCAATGCGCCAACAATGAGGATGGGCGTTCTAGACGGAAGCGTTATGACGAGGCTCTGAACTACGACGCGATCAAAAGATACTACAGTGTATTTCAGAGTGTAAGTGTTATAACCATTAGACAACTACTTCATTTTGTTGATGAGATGCAAAATGTTCTATTGGCATACAATATTCCTAATATACATTTACTTCCTGCAAGTTTGATTGAATTAATATTAGTAGTTCAATCATTCGTTAAATTTTAATTGCAGCCGTTTAGTATAATTTTCAATGTATTCATTGTGCGAATTATTCCACAGAATGAAGAGAAAAACATAAATTAAATATTTATTTTGAATTATGAAATGTAAGACAGAAATGTATATTTTAAGGAAGTCGTAATTTTTATGTTCTAAGCAACCTTTTGCAAACAATTTCGATCAGTTGAATAAATCACTATATATCTATATATAGATTGCTGACGAGCTTGTAAAGGAATGGAACTCTCTGGCTAAAGAGGAACACATAGCCTTGAGTCAGTATACGAGTACTTATTCCCTCAAAAATGTACTTTTGACATTAATGGGAGACACATTCAATGACGATGACGAGGTGTTGGAGTTCAGAAGGCACTATGACATTGTAAGTTGTCGCTATTTAAGTATAAATTATATCAAGCCACAAAAAGAAACGAGGTCAAATTCATAAATAATTTGAAACGTCTAGTAAATTATGTGACTTTCCTGCAAGTATTGGATACACTCATGAGTGCGTCAGCTCGACTGGGTGTATCTAATTTACACCAGGACATTAGGACCAATGCAGAATGAAAGTTTTCAATAATTTAGATGGGGGTCTTTCAGGAATTTGACCTTATTAAAAGAGAAAGTACTTTAAATGCAGGATATTCAATTACATTTAACGACATCCTGGTGTAAATGTAAATTAAAAATTGCAAACAGCTCATCCAATATATTAAATATTTTATAACCTAGCTCTGTTTTGTTTCCTTTATTAGTAGGAATAATCAGTTTCTTCTGCAGCATTTTACGACTTGTCAAGCAAAGCTTTTAAAAACTAACAAAGAAACGGAAATGTTACTGATGTTTTTCATAATGGTCGACCAACAAGTGATGCTGATCGTAACACTGTCTTTTGAAGAAGTTCTTACGTATTATTAGCCCCAGCTTGAACAGATATCAGAAAATATATGTTCCAAAATAATTAATATTATATTTATTTCAGACGTTATGAAGTTTTAAAAACACTCAAGAAACCGTAGTATATTAGTTTAAGTTTAGATACTCGTTGACAAAACAGTAACATAAGTTACAAAACTTATAAACTTTATCAACAATATTTATTCACTCGTACATGGTACTGAATAGAATCCTTAGTTATCTAATTTGTTCGTGTTACTCATTTCCTTTTTTAGGTTTCTATGTTGTGTTGCTTAATTGTTGATTGTCGTGTTCGTTGTTTGTTCCATCACGGTTTTTGGTGTCCAAGCTTGGATATCGGTTTGGTACATGTATCTTATATATTATTTTTGTTGCAAACAATACATTGAAGAACCTGTTTTATCCCCAAACAGTTAAAATGATGTCAAACTTGGTTGACGCAATACCCGTACTAAGTATAATCGGTAACCTGTAAATGGGCAAGTTTTTTTCGAATTACCTGTTCTCAAAAATTCTTTCTATAATCTCTATAAGGTATGGACGGAGATGGAGAGACATTTAACTGATGTTCCACCAGAAGACAGTGAGAGAATGAAAACATTTCGTGCCGGTAGGTCGTCTTTTAAATAACCGTTACATTGTAAGTTAATACAAACACCCTTGTTTGACTGTTGCCAATTTTTTTAAGGCTTACGCTGCCAAAGTTTTTGTCCGTATCTTGCTTTGCTTGCATGGGTTTAATAACTATATGTTAAGTAACGTTAATAGAAATTTTGAAATCTTGGTAAGTCTGACCCACCCTTTAAGTTAATATCTATCTTTTTCTCCAAAGCCCTATAAACAATGTTATGTGGACAATTTATTTCTATGAACAGATTTTGGTGCTTTGTGAAGATAACTTGTGATTACAGTATAAATACAAGAAAAGAAGGGATATGGTGTAGAAATCCCTACACGCACTTGACAAAACCCTAAGCAAAGAATCGGCGCTTTTATTTCTTTTCTTCATCTCAAAGTCACAGTGAGGCATTTAACACGGAGCAAACGCTCATACCTCACTGCAAGTTACGATTTAAGTGGAATTATTTGCTTGATGTCGATAACACATCTGTGCATTGAAGCAACACACAAATAACAACAAATTATGTTGAGATGAAGATATTTCTTAGATGACTTGGCAAAAAGTAAAGTATGAATTGAGCCAAAAATTCGGCTGGACTGCAGAACAATTTGGATAAAACACAGGCCTAAAGGATGAAAAGTGAAGTAGTACATATAAGAGAAGTTATCTCAAGAACTAATACGCCATAACTGTAAAAATATAAGAGCATACACCTCAAGCACGGGGAAACTTTTTACAGTCCCACACAGCACAATAGACAAACTCTGTCAAAAGAACAATGGGCGACTTAGTTCATGAAATGCAGTTTGTATTGTTCTGTGGAGGTCAGTGAAGAAGTCTGAAAATCTGTTTATAGTCTGTACATCTTCTACAACATGCGATTGTTGTCATTTTTTTTTACTTCGTGCAAAACTCTTGACTGATAAGCTTTTGGATCAGGGTTATATTCCATCTAAACTCAATTAAGTCATCGCTTCCAAAAATTTATGACACTTTATCATTAACTTATACACCTTCATAGTGTGTACTGTATAAAAACAGACTTATTCTTGTTATTATAGCCTTCTTTTGTTTCCGGGTGTGATTAACCGGACATGACACATGGGCAACTTGTAGGATGTTTCTAGAAAAGCTGAGGACGCTAATCCTACCAGTGCACCCGGTGTTTTGTGCGAATCCGAGTTGCTGATTTATCCTTTAGTTTAATGTGGTCGTTCTGATTTTAGTTTTTATATATTCAGTGTGATGGTTGTCGTTTTCTTAACTTTTTCTTTGCTCCTTGATTATCTGCTTTTTCATCATCCTTGTAAGCGCTGTTTCTTCTGTTTTCTCTCTCAGGCAAACATGTTTGTATGTTGGGTGTCTGAACAGCCTAAAAACGCCCCATAGCGGTCTCTTGTTGCAAACTACGTATGTCTTTCTCGGTTGTTTTTTCTATATAAATTCTTTCTATCTTTTACATATTCTAACCTTGTCAGGGCGAATAATAGACTTCTCCAAAACAGTTTAAATAATTTAAAATATGGTAAAAAATGTCTTGTTGATTAATGGGTTTTGGTTAAAGCATGTTACGAAAAATATCTTTTCCTGTAGTGATATAAATATTTTATTTTATAAAGTCTAACCTGGATCAGTTTTGGAAGCAATAACTTTTACTGTTTTGTGAAAGTCGCATTTTGTAGATTAGTTATGAAACCAAAGGTTTTTGGCATTTCTTTGACTCTGAACGGATTCTCAAATTTCGCGTCTATTTCCAGTATACTGCACTAAAACTTCACATAAAAAGTGTGAATAATCTTTAAAATCCAATACCAAAAAAAAATCATTTACTTATATGGATAACATGCCCTATATTTATATGATTTCAAATGCATGTCAGTTAGCTGAAATTACATTTACTATTTAGTAAAAGTGACAAAGCTACTGGCATATTATCACAAATGGAACATTACAGTTCAGGCGTCTGTTATCCATATATATGATAAAATTCGTTATTTCTATAGACTTTCTTCCATTTTGACGTCCATAAATGAGGTACGGCAAACAGGTACGTAATATTATGTTGATCAATATTTACTTCATTTGTTCCACATTAGTGATATAGAGGAATTGCAATTGGCTAATGCGGTCCACATAGTGTTCTATAGTTTGTGATAGAAACTCAAAGTTGTAGAATTTTGGCAGTCCGCATTTACGTTATTGACAGTCCATATTTCTGGTCTGTATCGGATATTTTGACTGTTACATGTACATACACTTATTTCCCTTTACCAAAGCGGAAAGGTGATTAAGAAAAGAATTACCACACGATAGCAAAATGTCAGACTATGAAACTGGTCGTACAGATGGAAATGTGGATATGTTTATGATAGATTTTTCAGAATCCTTTTGATACATTGGAATTTAACGTGTAAAGCAAACTCATCTTATTGTTATCACAATATACGGACCGTCAAAGGGTAGTGGTACATGTATGAACAAGGGGTACTGATATGGCCCCTGCCTTCTGCTTAGACCATATTGATGTCCCTTGTCCATACCACAACTCTAGTACTGACCGTAAATTTTGACATTGCCTTAAAAAACAGGAGCTATGTCCTGAATATCAGTTACTGTAACACAGGTATTTTTTCCAATAACAACAACAACAAATAAAGAAAAAGATTTCGTCTAAAATATCATAAATGGTTTCATTTGAACGAAACAGTATGAAATTAATGTAAAATAACGTAAAATATCATTTTACATATGGTGTCAAGAGTCTTTCGACTCGCATGCATTTTTACACTTTTGGATTACATCTTCTTAATCTTTATAAAAGAATGGAGATAGATTATTGATATATATATGTACCAGTTGTGAACCAAAATGTCAAATTAACTGTAAAAAGGAGCCTATAAACGCGGTAGAGGATGGGGATATGTCTGTGAAACACGGCTTACTTAAGATTTTTAAAATGCTTACTGTGGTAACGGTTTGAGTTGAATATAGTAAAGTTAAATGCCTCATATATGTTATACTTCCTCCATTTTTTTCTGAATAGCTTCACAGTGTAGAGTTATGTTCACGTGACTGTACTAATTCTCTACCACTTCAAGTCACGTTTTCCCGGCACCTGGAATCGGTACTCGGGGCAGGGTAGGCAGGTCATAAAACGGAAAGTATTGTGTGGCGATACGCTACGTTCCATGCATGATATAGTTCCCTTCTATATATTTTGATAAGAGTAGGCCTCTTTAGGCCGTATAGAAGGCTAAATTTTCAGCCCCTACCCATCTTGCCAATTTTCCAGCGGCAGCCAAAACTCGTTATCGCGGCTATCCCAAACGTCTTTATTTTTCAAGATTTTTTTGAATTGATTAACTTTCTGGATATAGCTAAAATATTTCTGGCTGGACGTTGAACTCCCAATAATCAATCAAATAATCAATCAAGTTAGGTTTTTTTATAACAGTCTAATGTTATTTTAAAGAGCCACTTTATATGGATTTTTCTCGTTCGTCCCTTGCAAATGGAGAGATTCTTACAACTTGGCATTTGTGTTTCTGAAGTATGAAAAGATAATTACTTTGGGAGAAAAAAGTCAATTCAGGATAGAAATATTTTTCACAGCAGTGAACCGGAAATGTATGAAGCATATACAAGCTTCTAAAGCAAAAGCTATTGGATTCAACTCCATTGCATTTTGTTAAAACAAATCATTTAATTTTTATAGCTAAAGCAAAATTGGAAGATATTGTACAAAGAACCATAACACACAGACGAAAGAACCCACCAAAGAAAGGAGAATTTCTCTTCATTGATATAGTAATGGATTTCTTGGCAGATGAAGAAACTTTATATTGTGAAACATTTGGTTTTCTTATAGCAGGATTTCATACCACTGCTAATTGTAAGTACAATGTAGGTTTAGTTACTGTAATATTGGGAGATAGTTTTATCGGATTGTCAAATGTACAGACTTAAACCGATGATTTCACTGTCGCAGATTTTCTGTTCTAAAATAACACCTGAATTTAAATGTTAAATATCGGCAACAGAATACCGAGCAACAGGTTCAAGCAGAAAATCCAGGGACCAGGCAAAAGCGCCAAACAAACAACAAAAAGGAACTGAAAATCAAATCATGCAACAAACAAACAAAACAGAAACAGACAACAAGAGAACCAAGAAAGCCATAGCAATGTGAACTCCCACCAAAACCTGGGAGTGACATCAGGTGCTCCGGAAGGGTAAGCATATCCTGCTCCGTTAACGGCACCCGTTAAATTTGCAAATGGGAATATCCGGTGAAGTGTCAAGTCTGGTGAGATCTCAAATCTGGTATGACTAGAAATCTAACAGAAGATTTCCTGTCGCATTTGTGAGATAGATACATCATATCTATCTACAAAATGATGATGGCGACCATAGAATTTCTTGAGTGACAATAATAACACAGGCAGAACATAACCCTCACCAAGGAGTTTTTGTGACAGCAGTTTCGCTCTGTTAAGAAAGTCAATGTACAAATCACAGGCACGACAGTATCGTTTTAACTGTGGAGCGTAGACACCATGTGCCGGGGACGTAGGTATATGATTTTAACTTTCCAATGGTGAACTTTCCCTTACGTTTTAATAATATACTACTAAGAAAGGAAAAGTTACTGCTGAGAAAGGGGAAGTTCGCCACTGGAAAGTTAAAATTTTCACATTTGTCATAGATTTTAATCGTCCACTGTGTCTATGTACAAATTCAAATCTCTTTATAAAGCAGAAGTGAGTGTGTCGGTGGTCTCTTTTTTCAGGTTCACTGGGATTTATAGGATGCAGGTAATCCTTAATGTAAGAATTATTGAAAATGACATATCTCTATAGCAGTAACTGAAATTAAATGACTGTGCTAGCTTCTTCTCTTTTCTTTGTAGTAGTCTTTGTATGGACTCTCGCTTTAAACGAATATAAGAGGAGATCGATCAAAAGCAGGGCATAGTTCGTCCCCATTTGAATTCCAATTGTTCGTTTAAAATATATTGTCGATTAGAATTTCCAGCATGCTAACAACATCAGTCTCAGAGTATGTTTTTGGTAGAATCAGTGTGGTTCTTGACGGAGTATGCTTTTTCTATACCTAGCAACAACAATCAAGCCTAGCACCAACGATCAAACAATTCATAGTAGCGACTGC
>JAOXYH010109105.1:0-10475 GCA_028566455.1 Botula fusca
TTGAGAATTTACATTTGAATTTGGTAACTCCCAGATACTGATGGAGGAACGCAGACTTTACTAAATTAATGGCTGAACTGTGTCAAAAGAAACATTTGCCCATCTTTTCTTTTTTGAATTGTTATTGAATTTGAGTCATTTCTTGTGATAAGTACATTGTATCTCGTTTTTTTTCAGGTATTGGTTTTGGGCTGATTTATTCGCCTACTGTAACTATCGTAAACTTCTATTTCGAAAAGAGGAGAGCGTTAGCAAACGGAATTGTTGTTTCGTCTGGTGGACTCACATCATTTGTATTCCCTGTTCTTTACCGTGTTTTGTTCGATAAATACGGATTGCATGGAGGATTGCTAATACTGGGAGCTGTTTGTTTCAATATATGTGTTGGAGCTACTATGTACAGGCAACCAAAGTGCTTTGTAAAACAGAAGTTATCATTGATTGAAAAGGAGCGATATTTATGTAAAGATTGTTGTGAATTAACATTTGATCACCTTAGAACACTTGTTACCACCTTCAAAGTAATTTTGAAAAAAGTGACGTTCAGACTTTACGCAGTAGCTTTTGCATTTGCGTGGCTCGGCTATGCAGCCAACTTTGTAATAATCCCGCCTCATCTTCGATCACATGGTACATCCAATTCGGATATTGTACTAATGATTATGTCGACAGGAGGTGGAGAACTTATTGGGCGCATATTCATTGGACAGATTATTGACCGTAAATATGTCAAAGTGGAAATTATGTACATTATTGTTATGACAGCTAGTGGCATATGTAGTATGATATTTCCATTTTTCAAATCCATGACAATGTTTTACTTCTACTGTATAATCGTAGGACTGCTTCCAGGATCAACAATGCTACTTTTACCTCTAATGATCATACCAATCACTGGACTCAAGATGTTGCCATCAGCATTTGCTCTAGCAACTTTATTCAACAATTCCGTTTACCTCTTTGGAGTGCCATTTGCTGGTGTGTGCTCTATCTCTATTTGTTTTTGGTATACATTGTATCTAAATCTTTATTTTGGGTT
The DNA here is from genome assembly GCA_028566455.1 of Botula fusca. Taxonomy (NCBI): domain Eukaryota; kingdom Metazoa; phylum Mollusca; class Bivalvia; order Mytilida; family Modiolidae; genus Botula; species Botula fusca. The sequence continues at coordinate 1,040 of JAOXYH010109105.1, forward strand.
ATATCTAGAAGTTTAAAATAACAATATTATACATTAACAAGTAGAATGTATATGATACTAAGTAAGTTCTAGATGAACCTCCGTTTTGTTTGACTAGTTGAAAAAGAACGGATATGGGGAAATGCAACAAATGCACAAGGGTATTACCATAAGTGAGTATATTCAAAAACCTTCAGAGATCACCACGAGATCTTCAATAAGTGGAGTCCACACCAAGAAGGGAGCTCTGAAAGGCTCCAAGAAGAAGAGTAATGAATCCACGGGAATAGAACGATTTCAATTCAACATTGTAACTAAAAGTATAAACAACACAAAGACACAAGAATGACCAACGGTTCCTAACTTTGGACAGGCGCACAAATACCTGCAGTGGGGTTAAGCCAGTATTATAAGGCCTTAACCACCCCCTTTTCCGTATGGTCAAAATTGTAACTAAATAAACGAGTGTACACAAATCTATTGTCCCCAGACAGAAAACATGGAAAGGGCTATGGGAAGGAGATTGGTTTGGGGATTATACAGCTGAATGAAACATTTTGTCTAATATTTCACAACTCTTGCTAGGTCGAGAACAAAACTGATAAAAATTGAAATTATGGTAAATATTCAAAAAAAAAATCCAATAATATATACATGTATATGAGTAAAAAGTACGTCAGAATACCATTCTGGCTGGAATTAGCTGTGTGTTGCAAAACCAATTAACATAATAGCAGGAACCAATGATAGCGGTGTATAACCTTTTTCTTGCTGTTTTAGGGTGCTTGGAAGATTTGACTGGAAACTGGAATTCATCGTTTTACTTTCTCGGCGGGATCCAAATGTTGTCAGCCATATTTGTATGTGTTGGTTGGTATTACCACTCGAAAATACAACATCAAGAAGACGCTAAGGCATATGTGGAAGATGCGTAATCTTGGTAATACATTCATATGAAAAAAAAATAACTACATAAATTTAATTTTTGGATATATATTAAAAATTGCTGATTAGATTGCTGTGAAATTAATATGCACGCAAAAACACGTATGTGTTATATTGACCTTAGAAGGCAATGTAACAATAATGGATTTGGGCGTTGGACATAATGCAGACGGTTTAGTGCAGCAGTTTTACAACGGCGTGAGTTCGAATCCCACTGATTTGCATACATTAAATCTAATACTGTTGGATCATTTGTTAGACGTACATATAATTGTTACCCCGAAAGCTCCGGAATCCAGTCGGGTAGATACATTGTAAGGATGTCATCAGACTTTGATGATGTGGTATATATAGGAAAATGTATGTGAAAATCCGTATAGCATATATGCGAATCCGTGTCGCATGCTATATCATCCTGTGAAACCAATATCAGTCCGAGGGATGATATTGGTCGAGGTAGATACGTATATATCGGGGGTATGCGATACGGGTTAGTGATGTGCTAAGCAAAGGCGCCTGCATTTGATTTTCAAAAAGGCCGTTTTAAACATGCTCGCGAAGTTTTTGATCTGTTGCATTGTCAACCTGAAAAGTGCTATAAATATCCCAAAAATTCCATTCAGTATAAAAATAGATCATTTTAGGTTGATATCAATTCTGCGTTGCCTCGTTTGTGCCAAAAATAGAAACAACGTCAAAGACGTCAGTGACTTCATTATGACCGTCGAAAGTCCCTCGAAAGTTTTCATCGGTGCTTTCCATTCTTTTCACAAAGTTTTAAAAGTCATAAATTGAGGTACCCACCAATTTCTAATTTATGTTTATTTCCGCCATACTAGATACGAAAAGGGAAGAGGTGTTCGGTAATGACTCGTCTCTTTTCCTTTCTCGTATGGGGGCAACGTTCACATAAATTAGAAATTTATGGGTACCTCAATTAAAAGGCCTCGTATCTATTACAGTTTATGAATTCAGGGTAAAATGTGATCAGGACGATGAGAGGAATGATCGGGGAAGCCATACATACCATGGAACATATGGCGAGTTAATTCTTACGAATTTAATTAACGTGAGTCGGCGAATATTCAGCTTTCATTTTTGGGAAGTTGTTTACCTTGTGGTTTTAGAGATATAGGGTGAATTTCGATTTTTATAAACGTAATTGTAACAGTGCTGCAAACGTTTGGACAAAAATTTGGTCGAAATGAAGAAAAGGGGGAGGCTGGGTCAGTCCACAAGTACCTGTGATCCATTGGAGACTCAATGAAATACTCACGATACAGATTTGATACATGTATTATCCAGGGCATCGGCGTATTTTGTATTTGAATGATTATTATTCATTCGTCGAAGAAAGACATGAAATGGTTTTACAAGACAGTACTGGAAAGGAAAATGCAGTGAAATTTTTGCAAGAGAAACACACTCTATATTTCAAATTTTTAAAAGTACAGAAAAACTTAAAGAGAGAGCTATTAAAATAGTTTATTGACTATATTTCTTTGATAGTGTTATTACATGAGCAAAGCAAATGTGTACTAATTTTAAAATCAAATCTTCAAAAGGTCACGTAAATTAATGCATTGAATACAAATTGTTGCATCAAACACATTTTTCATGCTATTATTCAGAAGTTTACAAACCATTAGGTTGTGAAAAAAAACAGATTTAATAATAATTCATTTGAATTGCAATATTACTTATTAAAACGTGTCAGCATATCATATAATAAATACTGTACTTCTTAATAATCATTTGCATACGTATGACAACGAGTGGACATTCAAAACGATAGTTCACTAAAACAACAAAAAGATCATACTGTATCTTGGCTCAGCTGTCATTTTCTCGCCTTCCTCGTTCGATTCGCTTTCGAATCCTGTATTCTTTTGTGATTAGGGCGTTCTGCCTTTCCTTTTCCCCTCGCTTCCTTTTTCTGTGAAAAGAAAACAATACATGCTAGTGTACTCTGGAAAAAATTGAAATCAGATTGGATTTTATGTGAAAAATGTTATAACAGAAGTAGTTTGTCCAAATCAACAATTTTTATTACAGTTGTGATTTTCCAAAGTTTTGGTCCCTAGAATCGCTGACGAGTAATTAATTTACGAAATGTGCACATCCGATGGATTAAAATCGGTATGAAATGTATCACACTTTATTTTTCTTTCAAAGAATATAATGATACTCTCATCTAAATGCTCGTGTTCCTTTTTTTTCTTTTTGCACTTGACCATTTGAAATCTGGAGAAAAATACATGCGTATATCAAAAGTTTAATTTACTTCATCAGTTTGATGTGATTTAAACTTTTTTTCTCATGTCTTATCCTATTAATGTTAAAACTACTCTTTGCCAAATGTCTGACATTTATATGATTTTCTGGTCGCAGCTATATTTTTCTCGCCTCGCTTTCGTGTATTCTTTTGTGGTGAAGGAGTTCTGCCTTTTCCCGCCCTTCCTTTTTCTGTGAAAAGAAACAAACATGCTAGTATACTGGAAAAAATAAAATTTTACGTGAAAGAGTGTTAGTTGTTTGTACAGCAATTATTTATCACTCTCTATATATTTTTTTCAAAGCTAGTTTACCTCCAAATAAACAAAACTTAAAGTTTAATCTAAATGCGCGTGTTCTCTTTTATATCTGCAGTTGTTCAAGTACAACACAAAATTAGCTGATATCTGTTTTACATTTTCTTTCATGTCACTTCCTATCGGTATTAAAACTAAACTCTTCCCAACAAATCTTACAAGGAAATTACGTTTGCGTCAGTCAAAAATGATTTAAGATAAAAACGGCTAACGGAGCCTTGTTGTAAGTGAGAAAAATGACGAGGAAATTTTTCTAAGTAGATATCCTGCTGTATCTTTTTGTATTTTGCTCACAAATTTTAAATTGATAATCTTTACAGTATCATAATTTACTGTTTTATAGCAGGAATCCTCATATTTTATAAGGACTTCCAGGCAACCGGTCTGCTGTGAACAATGTCGAACAGGAACACTCGTATACACGATGATGGATTTCCGTCTTCATATCTCCATTGTCTATTTGTTATTGGTGTAAATTATCATTAAAACATAGTATTACTGCGATTACCATAGATTTAAGTACATTAAATTCTTACCACTGCTGCTCCTTTGTATTTATTCTACCGCCTTGTACTGATTCTTTTGTCACAAATGCCGCAAATTCATTTCCTTCGTCTATTTGTTTTATACTACATTTTGTAGTCTTTTTTTCTTCGCTTTAAAGAACTAACTTTGAAAAAAATATAGTAAGCAAAGGCAGAAATCATTGGATTGTAAACATTCTTCAATTACTCCACCTTCTCTCTATTTCAATGTCTATCAATCCCCACTTTTAAACCCCACCTAGCAACGAAATACTGCTTTTCACAGAACGTACAAATAGAATACAGAAAAAACTAATAAAATCATACCATTTTATTCATATTTATACCTTGATTTTTGACATAGTTTCGGTAAAAACAATACAAACAATGTTTATGTTTAAAACCATTCAATATCAAACAAGTCATTATAAATTCTGTTGACGTTTCTGGTTAAGTAAACTGTAAATAGATTGATATGCGGAGCTTTTAAAGTGTGATATGCTTTAGCATTGTCTTCTTAAGGTAGCAGTACAGTCAAATGTATAATATTTTCAATACCTAGAACTGAAGACCTATAACTTTGTTATTACTCAAGATATAGCAAAACATGAGGTATCAAAAGAAAGATGAATAAATCAACTTAAACATAATTATACTTTAGACACATTTCCTTGTAAGTATCAATGCCTAAATTACCATATTTTGAAGAAATTCGAAATTTTAAAGTAACTTTCTTCTTTTGAAAATAGTGTCTACAGCTTTAAAGGTAGGTGCAAAATAATTATTTCATCTAAAAGAACCGTTCAAGTGCTACAAAAGCTTGTCTCATATGTTTGATATCGGGTCTGGTTTCAAATAAAAAAAAAATCACAGGAAAAAATGGATGCAAGTCAAAATTTAAAATTGATTTAATCTAAAACCAAACCCTGCATCAAAAATTTGAGACACAGTTTTGTAGCTCTTTAACAGTGCTTTCAGGTGAAATATTTGTTTTATACCTACCTGTAAATCAGAGGATGCTATTTTCAAAAGAAGAAAGTTATTGAAAATTTTTTACTTCTTCCAAATATGGTGATTTTGGCATCGATGTTTATAAAGAAATATGTTATAAGTATAATAATGTTTAAGTTGATTTATTCTTCTTTCCTTTGATACCTCATGTTTTGCTATATCTTGAGTAAAAATAAAGTTATGGGTCTCTAATTCAAGGTACTGAAAATTTCCTACAATTGACTGTAGTGCTACCTTAAGCTTTGTAATTGATTTTACCCCATTAAATTGAAATCTGAGTCGTCTGACGATTTCAATGTAATGGAGACTTCTGAAGAGCATAATTTCCTGGTCTTTTTGCTCTTTACAGTTTTATTCTATCTGAAATCGTTTTCAATATATTGGCTAAAAACAGCAAATCTCGTCAAAATTTACGTTTAAAGGCCAATAACTCATGTAAAGATTTGCCTGACGATTTCGGTGTAATGGAGACTTGTAAACCTTGACTTGTTGCCTTTTTCTGCCACCCACAATTTTTCTCTGTTATATGTTTGGATATGAGCCAAAATGATCATTTTACCCCTATGTTCTGTTTATATCAACAGCGGTCATGTTGGTTGATGGATAGGGTTATCGAAAAACTTTTTAAAATAGCTACCCTAAAAATGATTCAGGTCCCATTTGGTCTATATAGGCCATGTGGTTTCAAGGGAGAAGATTTTTTTAAAAGTTTATGATGGACGACAGACGACGGACGCTAAGTGATGGCAATGGCTCACACTGACCCTTTGAGTCAGGTAAGCTAAAAACGTGATAAACTTTTTCTATACATTTCTGTAACATTTGTGTGAATTTTAAGTCTACAATGATGTCCTTACATGAGTCAATGGCCGCTGAAACGTAAATTTTGACAAGTTTTGCTGTTCTAGCCAATATCTTGAAAACAATACAGATAAACAGATACACGAGATAGAGAGAAACCGTAAAAAGCAAAAAGTACCAGCAAGTTAAGCTCCACTGAAGGCTCCATTTAAAAAAAAAATCATCAGACCTTTTACACGAATTATTGGCCTTTAAACGTTAATGTGTTTTGTTTACGGCCAATATCTTGAAAAAATAACAGATAGAGAGAACTGTAAGATAGCAAAAATGACCAGTAAATCAAGCTCCTCCATTAATCGTCAGACCACCCCGTACAGTTATTAGCCTTTATATGTAAATTTTGATGAGTTTTACAGTTTTTGGCCAATATCTTCAAAACAATAGCAAATAGAGAGAAATTTTTTAAAAATCGTAAGGGGTTTCGCTGAACCCTGTGTCTCGCCTGCTGTCCCAAAATCACTACACATACAACATGGACACATAAAAGTGATGACCTTGGCTTTAACAAATGTTGTGAAAAAAATGGAGAAAAAAAATTCTCTCAAATTTGTATTATGATGTATTCTTTTAACCACGGAAAAGCTTATGTCCTCTTTAATATTATGTACAATTTATGCAGTTATTCAAGTTTAAAAAAACATTTAATTTAGTCCATGCAAAATATCTTAGTCCAATTATGGTCAAAACACATAAAAATGGAAAAAAAATTGCTGCCAGTGATTGAAAGTGTGATTGATATGTCTCGCGTTAGTTACTTGCATACCAGGTGAGACAAGAAGCTAAACCAGAGAGTTAACCAAGACAGATGTGTAAACAAAACCAGAGGGTTGACCAAGACAGATGTGCAAACAAAACTAAGTCCATTTATCCGTCAAACTATGGAACAATGATTTTTTTTTCTGTAAACTTTTGGTTTGGGTTGAATATTCTTATCATAAAGAAGCTTCTACGTAAGTTTGAAGAATATCAATAAAGCTTTGACAAAGTTGTTGAAGTTTCAAACTTTAACCGTAGGGTTAACCAAGACAGCTGTGTAAAAAAGTTAAGTCCACTTTAACCGTAGGGTTAACCAAGACAGATGTGTAAAAAAGTTAAGTCCAGTTGTCTGTTAAAATACGGAAAAATGAAAATTATTTTTTTTCACATTTTTGGTTTGGGGTGATTATTTTCATCATCATGAAGCTTCTATGTAAGTTTGATGAATTTCTTAAGGTTTGACAAAGTTATTGAAGTTTCAAAAACTTTAACCGTAGGGTTAACCAAATTGTTGCCGACGCCTTTGACGACGGAATTTCGCCTTTCGTCGCAGGCGAGGCATAAACGATCAGCAAGTCAAGCTTTATGAAAGTCTCAGTTACACCGACATTGTCAGAAGACTCCTTACATAAGTTATTGTCCCCTGAAACGTTAATTTTGACAATTTTTTAAACTTACTTAGAAAAAATAACCAGCAACTCAACCTATACCAAAGTTTTTCTTACAGAAAAATCCTCAGACAGCTTCTATGACAGCTCTTTCTTTCATCTCAAGCGATTGCTGTTATTGAAAATAGAAAATTCATGAAATGGTCATAACTACTGTATTTTATGAAATAATTGGCTAAAAACTGAAATGTAGAAGCATGATTACAAATTGTTTAAATTGATGTTATTGATTTTATGGTCAACTAGGGGCTTTTTCTGAAATTTACAAATTTGCAAATTGCACAAATTGGGCAAAAATCAGCAAAACATCAGAATGAGACAGTGAAAACAAAGTTGTTCTAAATCATTCCTAGGATATGTTATATTAAAATAAATCATATTACCTTACCAACTCATTAAGTACCAATATTTATTTTTATGTGCACTTGAACAAGATTTTAGTAGATTTATCCTATAGGTAATTGATGGGTCCTTTTTGGTATTATGATGAATGATTTCTGGTAACTTGCCAAGCATGAAGTTGCTGACTATTAAACGTGGATGCTGGATGAGCGATACAGGCTCCTTGGAGCCTCCAGTTATTTGCAAAGAAAATATAAAACGAAAAAATTAAGATTTTATTGTCTTATACATTTCATTTAAATTTCACAAACTTATACATGTATTAGTAAATATACTTTTATAATTGCTATGTATTTATTTGTTTCCAGGTCTACTTGTCAAGAATAAATGAAGCACATCAATCAATCAAATACGACTGCTGCAGCTTCCGATCACTTCTTCTCCCGGGTTAACAAGAATCAGCATTATTAGGAGTATTTCATTCGGTCCCCAATGATCTATTATGTGATCCTTCTTATGATCAATCATTTGATAGCCGAAGAATATTTCATTCTCCATTGATTCACCATGCGATTCCTCTAATGATCAGAGTATTTCATTCTCCATTGATTCACCATGCGATTCCACTAATGATCAGAGTATTTCATTCTCCATTGATTCATCACGTGATTCCTCTAATGATCAATCATTTGATACCTAAAGAGTATTTCATTCTCATTTGATAGGAATCGCGGTCATGATCATGAGCTCATGATCGCTGGCCAGAGCATAAAACACTATGAAAAATACTACTCTCAATTTTGTTAATCGGTATTTAATTAGCTCGTATTCAAACAATTCAGGAGTTTATATGGGTACTTTTGAAAATCTGTAAATGCACATTCCTGTCGAACTAAAACTAAAACGAAGTATTTAATCCACCATTTTTAAATGACAGTTTAACAAACTTTAATAGAAATCAATTTTCAACTAACCTGATAGCTACCGAATAAATTGTCAATGTATAGACTATATACAAGCTTGATGACCTTCAACAACTTCCTCGATTTGCCTGTTCACCGTTCGTCGAAATTTATATTATTACGGTAAGTTCATTTTTTAATATTTGTTTATTTACAGTAGGTACTGAATTTAAGAACAAGAGAAAAAGAATTCGCGCCGACAATAAGATTCCATACTTTTCATAATGCTTAGAAATATTTTAATGATCGAATTAAAGCGTTGAAAATAAAATACGTGTAGAAACAAATCTAAAATACTTTTAAAGACTCAATGTATTATACGTGATTCAGTTAAAAGCAATTTTCCTTTAAAACCAGGAATGCATGGTCAAAGTATGGAATAGCATTTGAATGTACTTGCCACAATCATGTGGAAGCCGCCGGTGCAATAAGCGAATTCAAGTGAGTTCCACTGCTGATTCTTGTCAATTGAAGCAGTTACTGATACACTGAACAACAAAAACTATTTCAAAATTCCACAAATACACATGCACTGTAGGAAAGACAAAAAAATCCACAACCATACATCAGTGATTGAGTTTGTTGTGCATATCTTCATTGTAAACCCAAAACTAACCAGCGTCTGTACCAAGTCGGACAGAAGCCGGGAGGGAGGAGGGTACTTGCTAATATTTTCTGTACATAGGCTCGCCACAGGAAAATACAGGGATGTGATTTAGTCAAAAGATGTCACGCGGAAAAAGCTTACCAGAAGCCGATCGAAAGCTGAAAATAACACATGGAAACAGGAATAGAAA
>JAOXYH010109214.1:0-10474 GCA_028566455.1 Botula fusca
ACATCATGTCTACCCCAGTGAGCATGCCATTAAAGAAACCACTGACACAATCACTTCTGCTTCATACATAGACTTATATTTATACTTAGACAATAATGAACTATTGAATTCTAAACTTCATGACAGACGTGATCATTTTAATTTTCAAATTGTAAACTTCCCCTTTTCAAGTAGTGATATACATACATCATAGGCGTCACGTGGACGTCCGATGCATCAAAATCGGTATGAAATGTATCACACTTTGTTTCACAATAGATTTCGATACTGTCATGCCTGTTACTTGACACTTCAGCGGATATTCCCATTTGCAATGTGACCGTGCGGTCAATTGAATAGGACATGCTCACTCCTTCCGGAATACCTGATGTCAGTAAAGGTGTTTTATGTAGTTAATATTGCTAGGGCTTTGGTTCTCGTGTTGTCTATTTTGTATGTTTGCTACATTTTTTGATTTTCGTTTCTTTTTGTCGTTATAGTAATCATTATTTGTTTCCACGCTTTTGCCTATTTTTTTTCCTGGATTCACGTATTTAAGATTTTGCCCAGAACTTGTTGCTTCAGTATTCTGTTTCCGATATTTCAAACAAACTAACCCCAAAATAAAACAAATTTGAAGAAAGAAAAAAGAAACTAAGGTACTGCCTTGTTGTGAAATGAGGTCATTAAGTCTTCTCTCCCTCTAACATTTCACCTATCGATGTTATTTTCACTTCTGACAGAATTTCATGTTTAAGAGAAACCCATGCCAATGTAGAAAAATGCTTGCATATAGAGAATCTACAAGTACACACCATCTATATAAATAGAGTCCCTGGAACTAGCTGCTAACTGCTGCTAATGGATCCAATTACATTTCTACTGGAATTTTTGTAAGACGATTTGAAAAAAAATGGGTGAAATAGGTTAGAAATCGTGGTTCGACTGTCATTGTATTGCTCATTGTAATAGAAATGACTTTACGCTACAAGTGATGAAAGAAATGTTACACAATCGAAAACAATTCCTCATAGTAACATCTTTAAATGGAAGCGCAGTTTTAAACACCTAATTATATAATACAATTTATGCTCAAACTCATCATAGTAATTCAAATAACATTTTGATTTCAAAATTTGATCACATTTCGATTTTCTTAATTCCGTGGATTTGACAAACTTTGAATTTTAAAATTCAACGAAATACAACTTTTCTGTTGCTTAATCATATGAATAGACAAAATCACGAAATTGGTTCCGTGGAAACAAACTGGATCACAATATACTCAGGCGACTGTTACATATTTAACAAACCAGCATTGCAATGCACTTCCTCACCATTCGAACGATTTGTTTCATGTATAAAATTTAATCTTATATTACATAACCAGTTTCGTTCTGTAGTCATTAATTTTCTTTGTGATAACATATCGAACTTACACTGAATCTGTTCGTGTGGAATAAAATGACATTGGTAACACCAGTAATCTCGTTAAAAGTTAATCAGGAGTAACGTATTACATTGTAGATGTCATTCAATTATTTCTACAAGCGAATTTATGGTAAAACTGAACTGTCGTACATGAAATGAACCAGAATATATACCATCGTCCTTTTCATATTTTCAGTCTTAAGATATACAAACGGTACTTTTATGCATTTTGATAACATTTCTAGTATTTGCTCGATTACAAAACAGTCAATGTTATGCGGCCAATTTTATATTTCTTTTTTCCTTTGCACATTCCTTAAGCAACAAAGATCAGCAAGAAGTATCAACACCGGAAGAAACTTTCAGGGGAAAGCATTCCTTGTATCCATGAATTAGAAAAAAGATATAGCTTTTTACAATTTCCTCAAAAGTGAAAATATTATTATTTGGAAATATTAACTTTTCTAACTGACAATGATACATTCAATACTGTTTCAGATGACGTTATGTAGATATATTTAAAAGAAAAAAATATGGAATACATGCAGGAAAGACACTTATCCAAATCTTTCAAAAGTACAAAAATAATTTATAATTCAGCTGCGTGTGAAGCGCTTTTTTGTGTTAACCTTCATCAGACACGCTAGTAGAGGACATTCACTGTCACCGGTTTAAAAAAGGCAATTTATTGGCCTGTGTTGTTAAGTTACCAAACTTTCAAGTATCATCTAAGATAAACCAAAGACAGCTGGGCATGTAAAAGATATTTAAATCTACATCCAACAATTACTTCAATTTGTATATATTCAGCAATATAAAAGCATACCTGAAGCGAAGGAGGTACTGAATATAGCTCGGCGCTTAATCAAAACTCTCTACTCCGGAAACATTTAAGATGGAGGCCACGATAAGGATCTGTTTTTCTCTTCATTTATTCAGAGAAGCCCTTGAAACAGGATCAATCTCCTAGCCCCGCATCGTTCAATTTAAACCGCTGCCACCAGTCAGAGCGCCTCCATAACAAAGTTCCAACAACGCTGAATCAGCTTTATGTGATTTTATTGAAATTTAAACTAATATATTCTCTTGTACATATAAAACACTACTAGTATTTTATGGCCAAACTCGAAATAACTGTCAACTACAAGTTTGGTTATCGGTTATCTTAAATCATGTGTTTAGTAGATTCGTCAACAAATCAAACTAGAGGCTCAACGGAGCCTGTACCGCTCCCGTGGTATTCGCACTGAGTTATGGCTGTTTTAAGAAAACACACATTATGCAAAACATTCTTACAGTTTATCAACATATTTCGTTTGTAATTTGGTGAAACTGACCAGTTAACGAATTTGAATTAAATGTATGGTGGCGGATATTGTGTTTACATATTGCCACTTTGAAAAAATATCCAGTGATGGTACCCACTCTTAAATTAATGTAATGTGGGGACCATCTTGGATTTGCGATCTGAGAACAAAACATAAAATTTGTAGAGAACCATGCAGAAAACATTTCTGCAAAATTTTTTCCCCATTGAGTCGAATGTTAATATTTGACTTAATGTGACCGCCATCTTGGATTTCTTATCAGCAATTTAAACATAATATTTTTTAAGGAATATAAGGGACATTTCTACAAAATAACATTTTTAAATTGGTTCGGATGTTGAACTTTGACGTAATGAGGCGATCGTCTTGGATTTTCTCATCCGCAAACAAAATACTAGTATAGAATTTGCAGAAGATCAACCAAAGAACATTTCTGCAAAATGACATTTTTATTCCCTCTCCGTTCGGACAAGATTTTCAGAGGTATTTCCCATAAGTTTCAATGTTAAATTTTGATGAAATGTGGCGACCATCTTTGATTTCTGATCGGACCAAAACATGTTATTTCAAGAGGATCATCCAAAGAATATTTGTGCAAAATATTACTTTCATTGCCTCAGTCGTTTCTGACGAAGATTTTCAAAGGCACCCCCATAGAGTCCAATATTATAATTAGACCTAATGCGGCGGCAATCGTGGGTATTTGATCTCCAAGGAAAGCATAAAATTTGTAGAGGATCATCTAAGGAACATCTCTGCGAAATATCATTTTTATTGACTCAGAAGTTTCAGACAAGATGATTTTCAAAAGTTTTTCCAATAGGGTCCAATATTAAACTTTAATATAATGTGGCGGCCATTTTAAATTTCTCATAGGCAAACAAAACATAAAGTTTGTACACGATCATCCACAGAAATTTCTGCAAAGTATGATTTTTCACTGCATCAACCGTTTCTGAGAAGATTTCTGATCAGCAATCAAAGCTTAAAAATTTGAAGAAGACACCTTTCTGTATAATGTCATTTTCATCCATACTTCGTTGTTTATTTACATCTCATATATCCCAGTTAACTTGAAATTAAAGATACTACCAGATCTGCTTCATATCTTGATATTTTTCTAGACCAAGATGCATATCAAATCTAAGATATATGACAAGCGTGACGATTTCAGTTACCGAATTGTCAACTTGCCATTCTTGAATAGTAATATTCAATCTGCTTCAACCTATGGCGTTTATGTATCCCAGTTGATAAGATGTGGCAGAGCATCTTCTGACCATGGCGATTTTGTCATGAGGGGTGTACTTCTTACTCAGAAACTATTAACACAAGGTTATTCGGAAGATAAACTGAAATCATCACTTCGTAAATTCTACGGACGACATCATGAGTTGATATGATGTTTCTGTCTCTCGGTTAACAAGTGATGCTTTCCTTTGATCAAGGATCTAACACTGACATGTCCTTCTTTGACTACTACGGATTGCATGCTTTTACTGATAGTGATCTTTTTCGCTAAGAAATTGTTCGGTTTGTGATTACATGACATGTGATTCATGCATAGCAGGAGATGCTTACCCTGCCTGCGCATCTTGTCTCACCCCTTTCGGGGTTCATGCGATTCCTTTTAATTCATTGACCTAGCTATTTCTGACGAGAAGATCAAAGCTATTTCCCATAGGGTCCAATGTTAAACGTTGACTTAATGTGGCGGCCTTTTTGGATTTCTGAAATTTGTAGAAGACAATGAAGACAATCCAAAGTACATTTTCTGCAAAATATAATTTTAATGACTCAGTAGTTTCTGACAAGAAGATTTTTGAAATTTCAGCCAAATAGAACATATCATCTGCCCTGGCAGCCAGTTAAATGACATATCAAGATAAAAAAAACATAAAATTTGTATTGCTAATAGTGCAAAAGGCCGCCAAATTTGTATCCAATCTGTTCATTGGTTTCAGAGAAGAAGATTGAAATGTAAACGCCAGACGGACGGATGGACGGACCATGGAGTAAAGTGATGACGATAGCTTACATGACATTTTCGGCCAGAAGGATTAAACATCTTATGTCGGAGAAAATATATCGACAGCAAAGTACCCGAGGCATCTGAAGGGTTGGTTGTAACAGTCACTAAGGGAAATACTCCGTTGACCGTTACATTAAGCTGATATAATGTTTTCCTTTAAATATTTAACTGCATCTCCTCTAAAGAATAACTCACCAATTAATATCCGTATTTCCATAAAAATGTATGTAAGATAACTTTGTAAGGTGAGTTTGAAAGGTGTGTCCATGTTCTATTTAACAAGAGAAGAAGTCTTACAAAGACAAAAAAATTCAGTTGTCTCATGCGCAGCCATTGAAACATAACTCTGATATAGGGATATCAGGAAATGGATGATCTGAAACGATTACATTAGATAACCGTCACTGAAAAGTTGTTTATAGGGATATTAAAGTTCTCATACGATTACATGAGATTACCGTTACTGAAGATCTCATACGTTTACATTAATTACCGTCAATGGTAAGTAGCTTAACGGGATGTCGAAGAATCGAAGTTATCACACGTCTACATTAGATAACGTAGTTTATAGGGACATCGGAGAATCGAAGTTCTTGTTCGTCTATATAAGATTATCGTCACTGAAAAGTAGTTTCTATGGATATCGGAGAATCGAAGTTCTCATATGTGTATGTTAAATTATTTTCACTAAAGATTAGTAACAGGGATGTCCTCATACGTCTACAAACGATTATAGTCACTGAAAAGTAGTTTATAGAGATGTCAGATAATTGACGTTCTCACATGTTTAGATTCGACTACCGCCACTGAAAAGAAGGTTATCTTATTCACGCTGTTCCAGATTTACGATTTCGAGCTACTGATGTTCGGCTGCTGCATTTGTTGATTATATGTAAATAGACCATTTGCCATTCTAGACTTGATTCTATCATTATACATTCATTACAAGATTTATTTCCCTTTGGCAGGACGTGCAGTTCTCTGTCTCTGCAAAGTCAATGAAATGGAGTACGTAATGTACACAAATTCTCAGGTTTGGAAATATTTGCTTCATAATTTTAATGTAAGTAAAAATTTACAAATTGTTACAACATTAAAAATTTCAAAAGATTGGGAGAAACTTAGTCAAATTTCAAACATTTTCCATTGACTGTACATTGACAGGAACCTATATGTCCTATCAAAGGAAAATGCCACTTGCAATAATTAAGTACTTTTAGAGTCGGATATGGCATTGAAAAGTAATTGGCAAATCGGCTATTGAGATATATAAACAAATTAATTGCTAGTTCCTTTTTAAAGTTTATGTTGCAATTCATAATTTCGGTACTATCATCTGTAGTTGTCAACAATGTCATTTTCAGCATTTCAATAATTCAGAATTTCGCATGTTGTGAACCAGGAGATACTTCTACAGCTACAGTATATACAAACGTATATACCTATAATCATAATTATTGCAGTACAAACGTAATTTTACGGAAATAATTATTGATTAGAAGGTCCAAGGACTCAATGCAAATCTTGATTTTAATTCAGTCAGCAACTCGCTAGATTTTTAAGTGAAAGGTAAAGGTGATATTTCATGATGCATCGGATGTGCTTATTTCGTATATTTATTACTGGTCAAATAATGAGTCAATTAAATATTCTACACTGCACCAGTAAGAACTTCTAGATCCAGTTTATTAAAAACTTTCATGTATTTATTGTTAGGATATTAAGTTGTCCAAATATTGATCGCCTACTACTTCCCTACATTAACTCAGCATTAAAACAGTTCTATTATCGATAATTTTACACAAGGTACTGCGTCCTTGCAGTGACAAATTTTGATAAAAAAAATGCAGAAATACAGATATTCTTCCGATTTTTTTTACCGGAAGTTTTGTTTTAATATTTTTTCTTTTTTATTTGTTCACAGTTACTACTTATTCAGATCTTGGGAAATACTTTCAGGGAAATGTACTAAACAGTGGTTTCAGCGTTGCATTATCTCCTGAATTACCGTATAAAGTGTGCACCATTCAACCGTAAACAAATATATATTTTATTATGATATTTACAGCATTGACATATACCGATAATATTTTTTCAGTTGTAAGAATTTGAACGCTGTGTGATTCATTTCACCAAATCCTCCTCCTATTTAATATCTGGCTAAGGTTAAGTGTCATAGTTTTTAACAACTTAATCAAAAGTACAAACAGCTCGCTTATTTATTTTCAAGAATTTCATATACATTTTATTATTTCAGGCCTTGCGGTCATAAAACTTTCGAGTACGATTTTTGTACTCAGACTCCAGAATCAACCAATCAAATTGCTTGATTTGCTGTTTCGAGCACGAGTTTTGTACTCGGAGCACTGAGCAAAGTTTTATGACCGAGGAGCCTGTTTGTATGTACTCAATATATTTCATTTCCTGGCTCTTGATCTGGTATACCTTTAGTGTCTCCTTGACAAATATTATACACCCTCTGCATGTGTATACCTTATTGGTTGGATAAAAAATGGTGTAACCAGCTAACTGTAATTTTGGGTCATTATAGTGTAATTGTTCATTTTTTGGAAATACCTCGGTAATAGCTGAAATATCATATTTTTTTTTCAGTGGTTAGGGCTTGTAACTCTCCAATTTTATTAAAGACTGTTTGCATTAGTATACATCACAGAAAGTTGTGCGCTATTTACAGTGTCATTTAAAACGTTAAAACTTCTGTGTTACGACTGTACCTTTGTTGTACCAATGTTCTTAGCATCTGGCTCCAATCTTAGACCACCTATGACTGTTTCATCCCCAAACTCCTCGGTTAGTGATAACATACCTATGTGATCCTGATCCTCCTAACTTTGGAGCCTTACAATATCGGTCAGTATTGGTTGAGACTGGTAATTAGCAAAGGAAAACTCCATGTTGTCGTAGACACTTTCTACGGTTGCTATTGTTGTTGTCAGTTTGTGGGGACTGTTTTTCTCAAGACAAACTGTGTCTTCGTCATATGCTTGTTCATTTCCGGACGATTTCTTGTTCCCGGTTTGCTTTTTGTCTTCTCTTTTCTTTTTATTCTCCTCTCTTTTTCTAACAGTCAAGTCTTTGGCTATTATGCATTTACATATTCTACTGGTATTTGGTTGCGTCTTTAGCATAGATGCATTATCCAGAATGGCTTTTCTGTGGTTTTTGTTGTCCAGTACTAATTTAAGTGGACGGCTCTTTTCCATCTGAGGGTTACCAAGTCTAAAAGGTACTTTGACGTCTATTTCCTGCACATCTATAGCATTACATATTTCTTAAAAAATCTCCATGTCAAATTGCTTCCTGTCTGCGCGGTTTCCACTTTGGCTTTCTGGTACGTTAAAAATTATTAAATTGAGGGCCCGTTGTTTTTGGTCCTCGATTTCTTTAATTTCAGTTCTTATATCTTGCTGCAGGGACGATTTTATTTCCCCCTTCACTACATTTATTAACCCGGGTTTTAACAGTGAAACCTCCTCCATTACTTTTTCCCCTATATTTACATGTATATCATCCATTTTCTGTTCAAGCTTTGTAATTCTGTCATGAGTTTTTTCGTCCATTGACTTCAACTGAAGTGATAACTCAGTCATACACGGGAAGTTTTGTTTACAACCGTTACATGTCCACTTGAAGTTTTGGGATACATCTTCCTTAAGGGCTAGTCTAAGTGCAGGGGAAATATTTGTGCAATTTGAACAGAATTTCAGTTCACACACACATTCTAAGTGGTATATGTCTTCCTTAATTAAAGTTTCACACTTACGACAAGCATTGCTGCCCACACGTGGTCTTTTGTTTCTATTAAGACGAGTTGATGTCAACTGATTCATTGCATTTTCTGATCTATGTATCAGTATTGATAGGGCTTCCCTATTAAACTGTTCATATACAATTGTAGCGTACGTAAAAATAGGACTTCCCTATTTTGTTGCCTGATTTCAAAGTTGTTTTTTTAATCAACTCGCTATTTGATATGCATAGGGCTTCCCTATTTTGTTGATTTAGGGACACTCGCAGGTTACATAAAATAAAATAGGGCTTCCCTATTTTATATTTTGTTGATTTTGTAATTCTTCCTTCCTTTTTTCTGTAGTAAATAAATATGGCTTCCCTATTGATCTGTGTCAGTTGCAAACCATTTTTGTTTTGTAAATAGGGCTTCCCTATTTGTTGTGTAGATTGTTTTATATGGATATTGTTTGGTCTCTCTATCAATGTGTACCGTTTACAAAGATAGTCAATAGGGCTTCCCTATTCATTTTAACATACATTTATGTGCTTCAATTTACGAATAGAGCTTCCCTATCACTTTATTATAATAATACAGGACTTATTAAATAATTCTCAGTTCAATTTATGGCTTCCCTAAATATGTTCATGTCGTCCTTGTAAATGAAGTTACCTTACTAACAGGGCTTCCGTATTACTTACTTGATAATCTTAACACCAATCAGCGACTTCCATGGTCAGTATCATGAATTTGTACAGCCACAGTTTGGAGATTACTCTTCCAGGGTGGACCCCATCTGTGAGCAAATTGTAAACTGGACATGTGTCACACGTCTTTTTGTTTGTTCGTATTAGGTCCTGGGATATTCTGGGACAGGCAATGGTTTTGTTTACCAACCTTAAGTGGTCGTTATATTAGTTCACTTGTTCAGTGACTTTACTGTCAATTTGTAAAGCCCATTGTACCTGCAGACTTTTATTCGTAGTCTTGATAACCAACGACCTCTTTGTATTGTTGTTATTATTGTCTACTGATAGGTGTTTGTTAACCCTCGATAAATAGTAAGGACAGTCGATGAAAAGTACAGTAGCCTGTGGATTAACTAGCTTAATACGAAATTTCAATTTTCTGTATTCTGACAAAGTGAACTCTATGTTTTTGTATGGATAATCTAACAATTTAACATACTTCCTTTTTTTGCGTGATTTCACAGATTCCCAGCCATATCAGAATAATAGGATCATGGACATATTTTATTATTCTGATGAGTGTATCCTTATGTTGCTTATGGAACACTGTAGCACCACATTTGTAAATGATATGGAAGCTGTTCTCTACTAATGATGGTAGGTAATCTTTTAAGTCAGTCCCCTTACTGTCTGTGAACAAAAAGGTTTCTCTTGGGAGAGTCGCTTGTCGAATCTGCCGGTAGCACTTTTTCCGCTCCTGTATAAGTTTCTGCACTGTCATCAGTTTTAAACTATAATGCCTTAGTGTCCTAAATATCTGTATTAGTATGCGATTGTCATAAATGTTTAATCGAAACACAAAAAGTATCAGTTCACAACGGTTACAATGGCACAAATCCCGCGCGAAAAAAAAATCGCTCGGCTCAGTCTTGTTCTTACATTAATTCGTCGTCCCAAAGGAAAATATTCACTAAAATAAGAACTTATGTCTCTCAAATTAAAAAATACAGTACAGTCAGGTATCGATGTCAAATATTATAGACATATTTCGCTAGATAAATGTTCGATTCACAGCAGAAAAAAAAAATCAGCCATGCTTCTTGGACCGGAAGCGGAAGTCACATGAAGAAAACAAAAAAGATTTTACAAAAAGGAGTGCAGTTTGATGAAAAGGATAAAAATATATATTTTTTTAAAGAAATGGAAATACAATTTCAGAAATTATGAAAACGACCGGAATAAGTAAACCAACAGTAAAGTAATA
>JAOXYH010109320.1:0-10473 GCA_028566455.1 Botula fusca
TGGATTCCAAAACTACACAAGAATCCATATAAACAACGGTACATAGCTGGTTCATCTTCATGTTCTACCAAAGAGCTTTCAATCAGGCTTACTAAAATCTTATCTGCAGTGAAAGAGGGACAACAGAGATACTGTGATACTGTTTACTCGACCAGTGGAATAAATCATACATATATGTGGATTCTGAAGAAATCGAAAGATCTTGATAATTTGAAATCTAGGGAATTTACCCAAGTTCATTCTGTGAAAAAAAATCGATTTTTCTACTCTCTACACTACCATTCCCCATGAAAAATTAAAATACCGCTCTTGAAACAAATAATCAACAAATCCTTTTGTGGTAAAATTGGCAGAAACTATAAATTTATTGTTCTTGGATATAATTACACATATTTTTCCACAACGGTCCCAGAGAAAAACAAAATATACTACACCGAGGAACAGGTGATCAGTATGCTCGAGTTTCCTATTTGTCAGGTTTGGTGGGAAATTTTTCAGTAGCTAAACGGTATTCCCATGGGCACCAACTGCGCCTCTTTACTTGCTGGTTTGGTTTTGTTCTCGTATTAGACGAAGTTCCTCCAAGGTCTAATAAAGAAAAAGAGAATAAAAGAAACCAGGTGATTTAATGTCGATATATCGACGACGTTCTCTCTATAAACAATCCCCCATTCTGGGATTGGCTTCCGTTGATATATCCACCAGAATTGAAAATTAAAGAAACAACAGACACTGCTTCCTCCGCCTCAATTCTATGCCTTTATCTCGAATGGACACCTCAGCACTAGAATCTATGACAGAAGGGATAATTTTGAATTTGAAATTATCATTCCCTCACCTGGATAGCAATATACCAGCTTCACCTGCTTACGGGATTTATATTTTCCAACTGATTCGCTACACCAGAGGATGTAACAAATACTCTGAATTCTTGAAACGTCATCAAATTCTGACAAACGGTTGCTGAAACAAAGATTTTTAAGATCACGCCTTGACATTTCTTTCAAAAAGGTTTTTTGGCAGATTTCAAGACCTTGTCGAAAAATATTCAGTCACCTGTTCAGATATGATTAAGGATGGTCTTGATAACATTTAGGCATTTGCTAATTCTTATAGCACATTTTTGTTTGGTTTATCGTTTCATTGTACAGTGCTTTGTTGTCTATTGAGTACACCGGATTTTACAGTAGCTTTTTAGGCTATTTCATTCAAAACTATAAAAGTTGTCATATAAGCGGCAGGTTTGGCGTAAAACCTGGTTTAACCCACCATTTTCTTCGGAAAATGTCTATACCAAGTCAGAAATATGACATCTGTTTACATCATACCTTAAGGTTAGAGAATCAGTATGTTCTTTTTGCAATGACTAGGGGTTAGAGAAGTGTCATAACAGAACTGTGGAAAAGTCATGCAAGTGGGAGGTTTGGCATGCTATAAAACCTGGTTTAACCCTCCATTTTCATTTGAAAATGCCTGTACCAAGTCAGGAGTATGACAGCTTTCTGCCAATCGTTCTGTAGATTTCTCTATCTTGTCAGTGTTATCAATTTTACTCTTTTGGACATTTCCCTTGGTGTTCAGTATTTTGTTATTACTTTAATCGATAAATTACTTTCATTAAGATTACTGATCCCGAGCAACGCAAGGCGCTTGCTATGGGTTTGCATGAAGCTAAGCCGAGCATTCAAGCCAGCAACATGCAGCACCTCCTTGACAAGACTGGACTCAGCTGGTATCTCTCCAAGGTGTTCAAGCCTAAAGGCTCAAATGAAAGCGGCTTCACAAATCGCTTAAACGATCAAAGAGCTTCCCACATCCTAACCCGCTGAGTTTGCCGATCCGCTACCCATCGCGCCACCCCCGACACCGTTAACCTTGGACCCCTGACGTCGCAGTATCTTCAACTCTGTTCGGAAAAGAAATCTATCACCGACCACATATTTGGAGATCCGAGGACGGTGGTTACTTCATCGGGGCCGCGCCTGTAGAGTTCGATGGAGCTGATATCTTCGTGGACGTGTGAGGTACAAAGGAATCCACGGCCTGTGGGAACTCATGGTGAAGAAGGAGCCCGTTCCCAACACGATTGATTTCAGTGACTGAGACAACTATGCCGAAATCCTGAAAATTCCCGGAGCCATGTACCATGGCAACTCAAACCTCTCCAGGACGCCAAAGTTGAGTAAGGGCTACCAGTTGAAGAAGGTCGTGAAGCCCATCTACGAGCAAAATAAGTATGGCAGCGGGGTGTTTCTACCATCCAACTTTGACAAGCTCCTAGACCGCCTGGATCTGTGCGCCACCGCTTACCGGGCTGGGTATAATGGCACTAGAAATTAGATCGTTGCTATCGTAGACGCCATGAATAAAAGGCGGCCACATCAGCAGTGAGGAGTACAAGGTAGGCCATCGCACTTTCTTATGAATAACTACACGATGCCATTAGTGGTAAAGCACGATTATCACCGAAAATATGTGGTCAGCGGGCGCCGTCTGTTTGACACTATCGCCAATTTAGATGACATATGTTTACCTCTTCCGCATCGAAAACATTGGGGAGTAAGGCCATTAGCGCCGCCACCAATGCAGCCTTGAAAGGTGATGAAAAGGGGGCCGACAAAGCTGTTGACCATGCAATTGACAAAGTGACCCGCAATAAGAAAGTCGTACCCGACCTTCAACGCTACAAGCCCACTAAGACCCCAAGCGGCAGGCCTGGCTGGACAACCTTATCTCAGGCAGTGGTATCACCACCATTTATGACTTCATCCAGCGCTATAAATAAATACGCAATGTTCGAT
Organism: Botula fusca; assembly: GCA_028566455.1. Classification (NCBI taxonomy): domain Eukaryota; kingdom Metazoa; phylum Mollusca; class Bivalvia; order Mytilida; family Modiolidae; genus Botula; species Botula fusca. The sequence goes on from JAOXYH010109320.1 coordinate 2,802, forward strand.
ATCCCTACAATCACCGAAGACTGGCTATCGATGAAAGTCGCCAGGAGTACCAAATTCATGAATACGAATCACAAGCGGGCGCTCAATTGACCAATGCTGGCACAAAGATAAGAATCAACATCGAGACGCAGGACCTTTTCCTTCACCCCGCCGAGTGTGATCTCTTGGTACAAAGGTGGCTCCAAAAGAACGACTGTACTGCATATGTCGACCAAGATCTCGTGTCGCTCGCCCACAACGGTGTCATGTTTCTAAGCGAGAGATCAGATATAAACTCTCCGGCCAGCAAATTGAGCACATTGTTAATCCGGGCATCGCCAGCACCATGTTTAGAATGGTAACCAACCCAGATGATTCCTCCTTATCACAAGATCTCAACCAGTTGTTGTTCACAGATTCATCGGCCGACGCGCGGCAGAAAATATCGTCTACATTCGTACCAAGCCGGCGAACAAGGCATCGTTTTCATTTGCAATTTCCCTGAAACATATTTTCGGCTTTGCTGATGACTACAAGAATAATGTGTACGGTTTCAAGCACGAACTCTCACTCGTACGCGATTCAGATGCGAATGCAGTGCTGAGGGTGGCCCCTTCAACGACGCGGCAAAAATCAACCTAAGTAAGATCTCTTGTTTCGTTCCTCACGTCACTCCTTCTGACAAAACAATACAGAGTAAAAGTAAAATCGACAGTGGATTTGCATGAGGCGGTGCGATTCAATAGCTGCCCCAAGCCTCGAAATTAATTGGCGCTTATCTCCTAAGGGCGACCGCGAAAAGCCAGATACATCATCGTTACCTTCCAAACCCACTAAAGTGGGAACCAGACCCATAATGCCGCCGTGTTCGATCAATGTCAATTGCAAAACATCCATGTCACTCTCAACGCAGAACTCTACCCGGACGTCGACTTCAATGCCGGTTTCACCCAAAACAGGGTCGCCAGAGTGTACAAAAACGCCGTCGAATTCTGGAAAAAACTACTTAAACATGGACCGCCTTATCAGCTACGGCAACATCAACCCCTCTGATTTCATCGACATAAACCCGCTGTTTGTCATTGACGTGAGTCGCCAGTCCGAGCGACTGAAAGAATCAACTGTTAACATTCAGGTGCAGGCCGAATTCGAGTGCAATGTCCCCGCTAACACCGAGGCTTTGCGCTTGTGATCTCCGAGAGAACCCTCCACTTCGAGTATGACCGCCAGAAGATGAACGTCTTGTTCTATCATAAATAAATGGACAACGCACTATTGCAGCAATTCGCCGAGAATACAAACCTTAAACAGGGGTTTTCGTTCATAGTATCTGAGGACGATAGCCGAATCCATACCAGGTTCAATAAGCCAGTGCAACTACAAGAACAGAAAAGTTATGAGATGGTGCTGGTAAACCTGGAGACATACTTTTCATCCCAAACATTCATGCGGGCAACAATTCCTTCAGCTACTCTCCCGACGATTGCGCCAACTGGTTTCCAGTTGCGCTGAGCACCAGCTCTTATGGCATCGACGACATCAACGATGAAATTCAAAGACAGGTGCGGCTCAACATACACAAAGTTAAGATCATCATCGATGCCAACCGCGCAATGCTAAGGGCAACGCTGACACTGACCAGAAACTACCAGGTGGATTAAAACGTCGATAACAGTATCAATACTGTATTGGGCTTTACTTTCGACCGATCCAGGAACGGTTACACAGAGAGCAAACACATCGTAAATATTGTCAGCATTAACAGCATTCTGGTGAACAGCAACATAATCCATGGTAGTTACGTGAATGGAATCCAGCAGTCCACCATCTACAGTTTCTTTCCCGTGGTCGACCCGGGCATGGAAGATCATGCGACACCACAAGAATCTGTTGTACTTGCCCGTGACACCGCGAAAAATCAATCACATGCAAACTTATATCGATCTCAGAGGTGAATACTTAACCATACGCTGTCATCTTCGTGAAGTGTGAATAATGATAACTTATCAAGAATACGGTGTGAACCTAACGAAAGGTAAAGCTGACAAACTATGCAGGCGGCCAGGAAAGCTTGCCCGGTAACCAATCGATTGGCCCACAGAAACCTGAGAGGCGAATACAAGATGTTAACCACTATTCGGCAGGCTAAAAAAATCACCAAGCTCCTGCAGAAATACTCTGGTGGCATGACCCTTGAAATAAGCGCCGCCCAAATAAGGAAAATATGCAAAAAGTGCGTGGCTTCCTATCCATGCTGGCTGGTCTTGCAATGAGAGCTCTACCCATGTTGGCAAAGACCGTCCTACCAGCCTTAGGTGTTGGCACTTTGGGGAGCGCGACCGTCTGCAGGGTTGTACTTGAGACGCGGCGGATGCGTTTTCACAGTGAAACTCAGCAAGGGTCTCTACCTCAAACTCTCGACCGCCTTGATCACCTATGGCGACGGGCTATATTTAATACGGGGTCAGCAATTCCATAAGGGATCTGGCCTGATCTTACAACCCAACAACCCCTTCAAGAACGTAACCCTCCTTGGCATTCACCTCAAGGCCCATAAATAAATGAACGATGAAGTAGACGGCGGCTATCGAAAACGAGAGTCGATTCTATAGAGGAGTAACTCAACGTAGAAATCCACAGATGCAACCCCAGGTTTAAAATCTACAACCGATCGGATAAACTTGTGTCCGCGGCGCAGGGTGCATACTCCGTTGGCGGCCTGGCATTGACAAGTAGTACCGTCGGTGCTGCCTTGACAGATATTGGAGCCATCGCCTCCATTTCTCTAGGGTCCCTCGCCTGTTTAAGTCCCACAGCCGCAGTGGTGTTTTCTCTGATCTCAAAGCATGTAGCTAAAAAGAAGAAGAAACTCCGCAAAACCTTGCAATTGGCAGGGGCCAGAAAGTCCCATGTCGAGCAATATGGCAGCACTGATTTGGCCGGCGACGAACATATCGATGATGCTGACTTTGGACAGATTGTCACCTGTCTTAAAAACCCGTTCGCCTCGCTCTGACGGCCACACAACTAAACCTTAACTTTCTCGCCTCCCTGGTCCAGGAACAAGGGCCTACTTTTACCATACTTCCTCTGGTGTACCTTCATGTCATCGACCTCATATCTCCGGCCAACCGGCAGGTCTTTCCATTTAATTGCCTCGCCAATTTTCCTCTTCTCCTCATATCACACACCTTGTCTTCCCTAAGAGTTTACATATTGTAATTTATATATACCCCCTTGTCTTTATATTTTTTGCCCAAACCCCACACTTTAGGCGTGGAAGATGGCGTTGAGTTCGTCAAGGGCGTGGCCGTCCAGGTAAACTTAATCAGCTCATGGGGCTGCCCTTTCAGCAGTGGCGTACAAACTGATAGCGTAGCGGTCCCCGATGACTGGAGCAGCGGGGCCCAGGCCGGGGGAGGAGAGTACCCTGTATGCAGCCAATTTTAGGAGTTTGTGGGCTTGTGGAGGACAAGTTCCACTGCCTCCCTGGCGAGGCCTCATGTCGCCCGACAAGCTCGCAGACAGTCGTCCTCCCCCTCCAGCAAGCGCACGCAAACTCCTCCCAACAATTTTTTTCTTAGATAATTGTCGACGGCCGTGTTCATTTTGGGCATTTTTTTTAAAAAATTTTTTCACCTAGATTTCCGCATTTGGGGCAGAACTGTCAATACTACACTACTCAGGTAAAATACGGGACCATATAGATATGTATAGAGATTAATTTATTTCTTCCATACTGTCATGTAATCTGAATTATTAATTTATTCATCATATAGAAAAGCTTTTTGTCAAAACTTTTACCGTCATGTTTTCCCTTACATCGGCCAACTAGATTAACAATACATTTACCGATGTATATTTCATCATGTGCTTCGTGTAAACACCAACCGTAAACTAAAGATTATATTGCATTATAATGTATTTAAAAATTAAAAAAAGTTTGGTATACTTCCTGATTTTCAGTTTATACTGTTATTTTTGTATTCATTTTCTATTTCATCTCACTTTATGATTTATTAAAAATATTAAAGATTTATAATTAAATTTTATTTAATTTACTACAACTTGTTCCACCTATGCATTGATATCAGAGGTAGGCATACATGTACTCTTTAATTCTAAGCTAAAGCCAGAACCCGTAGATGGGTCCCACGGTATGCCGTACGGCCTCAAAGTAGCCAACCCCCCAACAAATACAGCGACTTTGGCCAAATTTCATATTCCCACCAAAATTTACTATAACTTGTTCCATCTAGGCATTGATATCAGAGGTAGGCATACATAGGATATAAAGGGATATGGTGTATAAATTCATGACACAAAATCCCTACACGCATTTGACAAAATCTAAAGCAAAGGAACAGCGCTTTTATTGCTGTTCTTCATCTCAAAGTCCCAGTGAGGCCTTCAACACGGAGCAAACGCTCGCACCTCCAAGTTCAAGACGGCCCTAACACCGGTTTAAGCGGAATTCTTTGCTAGATGTCGATAACGTTACATCTGTGCATTGAAGCAATACATATGCGGGGTAATCAACAAATTATTGACTTAACCTGGCAAAGAAATCTAACATATACTGTCAAACTATGCCCGACAAATATACTTTAACACTAACAAACATTTAGACAACCACAGGGCTGATCAAGATATTTGTTAGATAACTTGGCAAAAAATGCAGTATGAATTGGGCAAAAAATTCGGATGGACTGCAGAATAATTTGGGTAAACACACAGGTCTAAAGGATGAAAAGTGAAGTGGTACATAAAAGAGAAGTTATCTCAAGAATAAATACATGTCTTTAGGATTTCTCCCACGAATTTTATGCTTTGGTATTCAGTTGCCGATTTAATATTTCATATGTGAGTGAACAGTTTCTGATCCAGTCATATATTTCAACAACTGCAAATTGAATAAATTTCTATAAGCACTTCAGTAGTCCGTCGTTTTGCTTTTCAAAGGCTTCAGTGACATTCAATAACACATGCTGTGATTTCTCAGGGAAAGTCAACTTCTGGTGACATCACGAAAGACGACCTGGATACAGCTGGAACACTTGTATGTGGCATCGACAGTTCTGCTCTCAGTAGACTGGACTCTGACGCATTAGACGAGTATGCCAATCAACTTGATAAATGCCCGTTAACGTCAACAGAACGTCAAACTTTGGGATCAAACGTCATGCAAAAACTGGATATGTAAGTATTAAAATCCAAGTCAATACTCTAATTTTAAGAATCCTAAGGATTTGAATTTAGACATCTACTAATGATGTGAAGAATATAACCACCATATTACCTAGCAGTGTGGCTACAATAGCTGTTGAGGAAATCGATTTCTTTTCATAGTAATATATTACAACATAATTTATTGTCATGAAAAAAAGATTTTAGAAAAGACATTTAGATTATACAAATTGTATTCAAACAGTAAAACTTCAGCGTCTTGCAGTATGTTAGAAAAGTAAATTAGAATAAACTGAAGTAAGAAGAGATTAGCCACGGAATATGGTACTGTTTAATTACTTATTTCTAAGGATACATTATATAGTACGTGTAATATCACAGTGGTGTTACTGTTCTACCCATTTTCAAATTGTAATAGTGCCTCGATTTAAAATTACTATAGGAATGATGGTTCTAAAGTTGATGCGACCAGTATAATGACACTAGGAACATCCGTTTCTGAGATGACAGACTCGCAGTTAGACTCCATTGACAGCGTATGTAAAACATATAAAAGTTCGACTCTATAAAATTTGATAAAGCGAAAATATTAGGAGGGTGCAAATTTTCATTTATTTTCTATCTATTAAAAGATTTTCCCGTGCATCCACACGTATAATGGTTTGAAATTAAGTCTTATTTGTTCCCATGTATTTTTTAAACTACAAAAAGATAATACTACTTACTGTAGAGTATTTTGGTAACATGATTTACATAACTGGGAAATAACGTTTTCATTTTTAAAGTATCATTATTTTTCTGTGAATATTTTCCTATGAAAATGTGGAGTAATTCAGTGGTTAAGGCAGTTGGCTTACATAAACAATCACTGTAGCCTATCATTTCTTCGGGTGCGAGATCGCGTTCTGCTTTGTAAACAGCAAGAAAGGGTATACTCGACTCCTTACCGTAAGTGATCAAGTTGTTTGTTATCCTTCCAAGGTCAGCGATTCTCTACCCCTAGCTTTCTCCCCCACTGAAACTGACCGCCATGATATGGCTGAAAAACTTCTGTAAGTGGCGTTAAATCCCCAATCAATATATTAATGGAATCTTAATTATACTGTTTTCCAATTTTTTACAGTCAGTTCTTTGTGATATGAGTGACAAAATATCCACATCATTCAAAGAGAAAGAGGAGAATGAATCCAAGAGAAAAAAGAAAGGATTCAAAATGGATATGACAACAAATGATGACAGTGCTTACAAGACAAAGAAGAAGAAAGTGATGAAGAAACTTCTATCTGTACAAGATGCATGTTCAAGTTCAACAACAACCGCTACCGGTCGTAGGAAAAGATCAACAAGTAAGACTAAAAGTTTTTGTACACGGAGTCAGTTCTTACGCAATTGGTATCAATCTCCACTTCAAAATTAAATAGTAGAAACCTATCAGTGATAATGTAATACGCGCTTGCTTTCGTACATAGGCTAAATTCTTATATAATGAACGTGATAAGTGAGAGACTACAGTGTATTTATCGTACAAAGGATGATAGATAAAGTAAGATTATACATCATTCTTCCAAATCTTTTCATTATTCAATTCTGCATGAAGCAGTCAAACATAATTTAATCTAAGCAAATTCCATATGTAGATAGCATAAGAAACAGACAAAAGCTGGTGGGTGTAAAACAAATGTTTTCAGAAAAAAAGTTGTTTACAAAATGCAGCAAAACTTTGATAACACTAAAACATGTACAAGAAACGTCCACTTAGATTCAAAGAGTGGGCAACATGAAGCCTGTCCCAACCCACTGTTTCCATGTGGTATACATTTTATGAATCATTTCAGCTCCTTTGACATGTTCCTACATGAGAAATATTGGTGTGTCAGGATTATCTGCCCTTACTATCAGTCAGATTAACAACCTGGATGACACAGAATTTACTGATTGTGTCGACATACTCGGAGCTGTCACAGATTATAGTGATGATCAGGAGCAAGCTTTGGCTGACGTCGGTAAACGTAACACTGTAAGTTATTTTATTACATTAAGTGGAATTAAAAATATGCTTATTGAAAGTGCAGCGAGCGCTTAATGGAACGTATTGGATATTTTTTAAAGGACTTGATTGGAAATTAATTGAAAGCGCTATGTTGCAGTCTGACGTGAATTGTTATATTATATACTTTCCTCAGTAGAATTTGCATTGCTCAAACGGAACCGGAGATAAGGAATTCCATGCTATCCGACAATGAATTGTTAAAAAATAAAATAAAATAAATAAATGCGTTAATGAACAAGATACGTGTGAACTTTCTATTTATTTTTAAAATTCTGACGGCACATTATCAAAAGAGAGTCAGTGACGGCAGTAAGTAATATTGTGACGATTTCACAAAAGTCGAGCAGAGTTGCAAAGTCAGGCATTAGGTGTATTACTGTGCTTGCTTTTTTTGACCAAGCCTACCACATATTATATTGTGATAAAATCTGAAATTAAGGGTGAAATTTGAAAGCT
>JAOXYH010109429.1:0-10473 GCA_028566455.1 Botula fusca
AGTATTATACGAAATAAACGTTGTCAAGACATACTTTCTTTGTTGATATTTTCTATCCCCTACCAACGAATTGTGATTACTACATACTTTACATTAAGAACACTATCAATGTGTACAATAAGCTATACAAGAAAATTCTCGAGTTAAGCTATAGCTGATTGTACATAGCAACTATCATTGGTCAAATGGAAAAATTGCATAGAGTTGGAATATGTTAACTGCGCGTATTTTGGTGCTCTAGAATCCTCGTCGATTAAAGGATTTGGACTTTCAATGTTTCACAACAAAGACCGAGGTCATAGTTGGAAGTAAACATTTTTCACACTCTGTAATGCATGTTGATTTGAATATATTAGGTGTAGGTGACCATTTGCAAAGTATGTGCTAACGCATTTTGTTTCGTACTATTTAAATTCGTGGAGTTGTACTACAGATATTGCAGAGGATACTTAGATCTGTCTATTGTCATTATTATATACCAACAAGTTACACTTTAGTAGCTGCAAGGTGTAGAGTTTCATTGACCATGACGTAAAAATTAAGATAACAATTTGCAATGCTAAACCAAAGGTAATGACAAAGAAGGATTATAATGGAAGAGGGGAATGTGTCATGAACTTTGATGTCATTCTTTTCGTTCCTTCTAGAGAAAATCATTGAAATCAGTGAAATGGATTCGTTTCAGCATAAACGTAAATGAATGTACATACATAACATTTGTAGAGGTGAAATAATTTATTATTTACCATAAAGTGTATACGCATAACTAGATTAAAAGATAGATTTCCTTTCACACATGTATATTTACAAGTTCAAAACACAGACTGCTCGCCAGCCTTTATTTTGTAATGTCCATAAGCTAAACTGTTTGAAATATCTAAAGCATATCGTTTATCATCGAACACAGAAAGGCTAGTTTTGTTAATCCTAGTTACAAAAAGTTTATGTTCATAGCTACGTATGGTATCCATCTGATGCATTACATCCTTTCTGGTGTTAAGACATTGTTTATAATGCTTATGACGTAAACAGTGAGCAATCGTTGCTCTCTGAATTCCTTTGGCTACTTGTTTTTCTTTCTTCCCGACTGATGTCTCACTTGTGTATTTAAAAGAGTAGAGTTTTGGTTTGAGACCAACGAACTCGTACATAACAAGACCTTTACATTCATCTTTAAATTTTCCTAAAACACCGGCATTGTGTGTATTGTAGAAAGGACTATCCTGGGGGTAGTTACTGAAATCATACAGATGTTTCTTTTTTGCCATGTTTCGATACACATCGTCTGTTTTTATGTATAGGATTAATGAATCCGTGTCTGTGCAGCACAAATCAACATTGTCACCATACTCCTTTTTAATGTGGTTGTAAAAGAAATCGTACATAACATGCTTTGCCAAATCAAGGATCGTAGCACCTACAAATATCGGTTGATTTAGATGCAACTTCGTTTTCCGATGTAATACTCCGACTAGATCTTCACTGAAAATTTTAAAGCGTTCAAACGAACACTTCGCAATCTCTTTTCTTAGCTTTTGCTTAGTATGTACCAACTTGAAATTTATACGCTTTCTAACATTCTCCATGGTCTTACCAAAGACTGCGTTGTTCATGAGTTTGAAAAAAGACTTCTGAAAGTTTGAGGTTGCTTCACGACGTTTCTGTGTGTTAAAATCAATATATTCTTTCAGAAAAGCGGATTGCTGGAACTCGACAATTCTATGCACTTTCTTTATCTCAAGTCCTAACTGCATGTAAAGTTGCAAAGTTCTATAGTGGAGAATATATTTTTCCTTGTCATTTAAGGAAGTGATTAGCTTTTTAGTAGGGACAAATGTTCTCTTGTTTTGGTTTTCGATGTTTCCTCCATTTCCATCACCATTGTCATACTCCCCAAGCAGTTGTAAATTGAAAGGAGATAATAAGTCCTTTGTAATGACTTTCGTCTCGGGTGCTAGAGGGTAATCGTTGTGAAGATCATGGAGATGTTCGGGATAATGCAAATCCACTTCTAGAAAGAATCCTAATGGTCCATTTTCTGTAATTGTCTCAACGTTGAAGGATGCTACTTCTTCAGGAGTCAAAAATCGAAAGTTTGATGTTGGTAGTGCTTGTGACATTGAGACACCATACAAATTTACACAGTCTAAATACATAAGATACGAGTTTGGTTGCGATGGATCATAGTCCTCCTCATGTAAGTATGGAGAATTCGCTTTTCGATACTTATTGCTTATCATAGACAATCCACCACGTATACTTTGCTCGAAAAATAGCCACAGATTGCTATCGGTAAGAAGTTCTAGCTCAACACCTGACATCTTCAAAGCACTTTGCCAAGCTAGTCCAGGTGACCCATAGAACCAAGCTGGATCCAACTGGTAAAATTTAATGCAGTTGGAACGAAAGTTTTCAAAGATATCGGCCAAAAGAAGTACGTCGGTTTGTAGGTACAAATCGTGGTATTCGCCTAGATTTTTTAGTCCCATAACATCGAATACTTTCTGAGCATGGTTGTAATCAGAGTCTGATATATGCTCTTTGGTTAAGCTACTATAAAAGGCGTCTTTGTTGGGTAGACTTGTTAACTCAAATCTACTACTGTCCTCCATAAACTCATAAGGATAAACGTTTTTTCTGAGAAGAAGGGATGCAACATCATTGCTTCGGAACTCGCTTGTGAAGTTTTTGAAATTAACCAGCCCTCCATCTTTTGTCAAAGATTCGGTTAGTTCTTCTAATGAGCAACTGAGAAACTGATACGAGTCAATAAAACGAAGTCTTCCTAGAGAAAATGAAATATATCGTTCATCCGATGATGCTATTAAGTTAATGTCTTCGCGTTTAAACATCCCAATTGATTGCATTATGATGTGAGCATCAAACCCACGTAGATTATGAAAAACTACCGGTATGAATTTTGGATGTTTATAGTTCAAATTGCATTCTTGACAGGCTGCTCCTCTAAACTTCCCACTAACATGGCAGTGGTCACGTACACGAATCACTGACTCATCAAATATGCGATCACAAATATGACATGTTCTAGCTTGTTTAAATGCAGCTTCATCCTCAGCTGTCATTTGCAGGGGTTCAATGTTTTCCAATATTTCCTGAATTTCCTTTTCCTCTTGAATAAGACATTCTAAGAAAGTTTTACTGACATTTTCTCCTCGATAAATTTTTGTGTTTTTGGTGTATTGATCATCAACAGTACAAACTACTTTGTAACCAAATCCACAGGGGTTAAGACTGGTGTTTGTAGTAGTAGAAGATTCGTTCGGATTTGGATAACATGTCTGAATGCTGGTAGAGAAAGTTTCAAAATCAGCATAGCATATGAATGGTACGGTTAGTTTTTTACCGAATTGATTAAAACGTAATTTGTCATCTTTTCCAGAAGTTGGAAGTGTTGTGTGTTGTATGTCATAGTTCTTACAATATTCACTATGCTCACGTAGAACCTTTTTTGAGGTGAAACCTTGCAAACATCGTCTACAGAATTGGTATGATCTACCTTTATGTTTTACCCTGTATAGCAATCTGTTAAGATTTCGAATTAAACACCAATGCTTCAATTCTCCCTTTGTGACATACAATAGATCAACTTCATGCCGAACACTTTCCCCTTTTAACTTGCTCAAATATAACGGAAACAACTCTCCGTCTTGATAACCTATTGCATTCACACTTATGTCATTCTGTTTTTCAAACTTTGGTAAGTCTGAAAGTGAAACGGGTAACTTTATGTCTTTCATATCCAACTCTTTCTCATACTTCAGGTAATGACTTACGCGCTGAGGGTTAGATGATTTAGGATGAATAGATGCTAAAACAGAGTACATAAAACATTTGTCATCTTTATTTTGAATGTTCAACACAGCACCTGTTTTACTTAACGAACGCGGTAGCGGAAAGAATGCTTTGCCCCCAATAGGTTTGTATTGACTCGTAAACACCTCTATGTGTATTATCTTTTTCAGAGTCCACGAGGAGCCTCTTCGAATGAATTCATCAAATGACTTGAACATTTTCTGGAAAGCAACATTAAGGTGGTGTTCATCATTTACATCTTCCTCGGTCAGCAGATAATCCGTTTTGCTACGAAAATGCGGTTCGGCTGATTCCGTTAATTCTCCATCTTTTTGGCGAGTCATCTGGACTTGAATACAAAGATGAAACTTAATATGATCAAGGTTCTGCCTTCGTGTTTCTAGATGATTAACTATGTCACTCCTTATATTGGTGAAAAACGTAAGCAAGTCATACTTTTCATCGCTATCCAACGGATATATCGTGTGCTTGTTTACAGTCTGATCTAAAGCGGATGTATCTTTAGTTTGACGAATGTCTCGCACCACCGTATTTGTTGCAACATTACCACCACCTGTTTGTGTTTGATCCTTTGAATTTGATAAAGGATGACATATATTAACATGCTCGAACAAATCGGAATAGTTCTGAAAGTTTTCATCACAATGTTTGCACCTATAGAGCTTAGTGCAATGTTTCTTTAAATGTCGGTTTAAGTTTGATCTTCTGCTAAATATTTTCATACAGTGTTGACATTCATATTTTGTCTTTTTCACAGGTGTCTCGATTGAACTTCTTGGATCAAGTCCGATTGAATGTGAATTTAAATCACAATTTGATTCAGGTTGTGGTTTTTCGTCTAATTTTCGCTTTAATGATGCTACTTCATTGTTCAACACAGAACAATCGTTTGGATATTTTTCACACAAGTCAGCTATAAGTTCATCCATCATTAACCATTAATGCTGAAGACTAAATATGAAATGACAACCATTTTTTTCGAACGCTCCTTTCACCCTTGTTTCTTTGTCGTTTTGATCGCTTGAGAAAATCAACCGGTGACATTTTGACATGTCCTTTTGTTGAGTTAAGCTCCTCCTCTTTTACATGTGGGAGTGTCGATATATTTGATGGACGTGGTTCTCCACCATTAGAACCACCCACCTGTACATTATCACTCACATTATCATTATCAGTGTTTGATTTAGTGGTGCTTTGTTGTTTGATATCACCTACTTTTTTCGGTGGATTATTCGTACTAGCGACATCAACGTTATCTTGATTGTCTTTTGTGTCAACCTTTTCTTCAGCTTTGATGAGTTTGTTGTATTTCTCTTTTGGTAGTAATATCAATTCCTGACTCATGTTGAAAATATCTTCTAATTAAAAACGGTAAAATTTCAGAAATCCTTTGCAAGCGTGACTTTCGCTGACTGGTGTTAAGTCCTTCAACAAATATCCGACGAATGTTGGATTTATTTTTCTGCAGACGTCTTCTATCAGATTTTGAAATATCAATAACTCCTTTCAATATGTTATAAACAATTTCCAAAACACACTTGAGTTGTTTGGTCTCTAAAGATTTGATGAGAACTTTTGTTTGTGCATGTGATGAATATTGTAAAAATGTCAAGAATGCCTTTTCAGATAATGTGAGTTTCATTTTTTGGGAGCAAAAATAACTACATCCTCACCTGGGAAGATCTTTGTTCTCAAATGAAACTGCTGTGATTGTGGAGAAATATCTATGACTAAGTAACCATATAACTTATCAGTGGCTTTGAAATAACTGTCCATTAAGATTGAAGCATTTCCGGGATACATTTGACGCGCAAGCGTTCTAACTTGTAACTGATCTCTTCTGTTTTTAAACAAGACAAAGACGTGGCAATTCAAACTCACAGACCGCATGATTCTACCATTTTGAAATAGATTCTGTACGATAAATATAATAGTGGTGAAACTATGGTGACTACCAACACAGAATATTTGATGCAATAGTTTGTTATCCTTCGCGTCTGCTAGTAAGTCATCGATTACGCAAATGGTATGTTCTTTCTTGTATGGATCAAATTCCTTTTCGTCTGGCAATCCTTCATGAAAGGAGATATTTTTTACAGTACTAGTCATTGTTTCAAATTTATCTTGCCACAGGCTATAGCAATAAAGGATTCGCACTGGTGCAACTTTGAACATTCCACTAGCATTTTCAAGAAGTTTCTGAACAAAGGATGTTTTACCACAACCTGAAGGTCCAACAACTAGCATTGAAGTTGGGCAATCAAAAGGAACAAGACTTTTCGTCTCCCACCAAACCATCTTTGTGGAGTGTGAACTAATTGTAAAATGATAGATAATACCATTGACATAACAATATAAAAGAAACAACAGGTGTTTGTTTTGATTTTATTATTATTATTGAATTACAAAAGATGTGTTTTCAAAACGAATTAAAGATTTCAGGACAACAACTTTGGGTAGTCTGTTGATTCGATGTATTTTTGACACAATCACTAAATGTGTTAGCAATAAATTCATACACAAACGTATCGTTAACCGTGACATTATCTTTGAAAATATTGACAATTTCCGACATTTGTATGTTCCTACACTGACATAAGAGATAAAACAAACAGTAATGTCCACAAACGTTAGATCTCATACTCTGCAATCGCTTTGTGTTATATGTTAAGGTAAGATTGTTAGTGTTAAAAAACCGCTGAAAAGCATCAGAATAAAAACTCGGTGGGTGTCCGTAGCTATCAAAGAAATATCCTCGGTTGCTGTGAACATAAAATGCCAACCAATGACGTCCTCCGGATGTGCTATTTTCATTGTTGGCGATAAAACCCATTGGTTGATTTGTGACCGAGTCAGGAATCTCATCAGCAGCATACACACCAACTATCCTTCTTCTCATAATTGGATCGTTATCGATGATACAAGCAAGTTCCTTAGTATTCATTGAGTATAATGTCCCGGCTTTGATCTATTTGAAAAAGTCCTTGTGATTCGCTATAAACCACACATGTACACGGTTCTGGGAGTGGAGTGCTAAACTGACACTCTATTCGAGCGTTTCCTTTTTTTATTAAGTTGAGGTAATCCAAACCTTCAAATTGTGGTTCAATACTGAATGCGTAGAGATTGAAACCGCCTAGCATTGATGATCTGTTCAACCCGTTTCCTTCCTGTTGGAGCCATTTTCCAGTCACTTCAAACAAATTGCAAAATGCAGGGATAGAGGTGTCTCCATTCACTGGATCATAAGTAAGTTTCAATGGGTTTCCATTAATTGGTTGATTGTTAATCATCAATGCTATTTGGTTCAAATCGTAATGTTTAAAATTCCAAGGAGATAACTTGTAGCTTCCTGTCATCGCTTCGCTGGATACAAACCCAATGATAACCACAGTGGGAAGAGTGCCTTGGAAAACGTTGTCCCACGTAAAAGCCATCTGCCCCTGTGGAATTGCCATGGTTTTCAGATCAGTATTTGTTAATATGTACTTAGCAGTTTTGGATTTTAAAATCTCCGCATGTCCATATAGTATTCCAGGATTCAGGTTCAGCTTGCAAATGTTTAAGTACATGTCTTCGATTTGAATTCGGTATTCAGCATTTTCTCCATTTGATGACATTAAGTAAAATTGTGGTTTTGATCTGTAGAACTTTACAGATAAGTTTACAGAATTGAGCAGGTATCTGTCCATTGAAAACAAAGGATGGTGAATACTTCCTTGAAGATCAACTATTTTGCTGTCTCTAAAAAACTGTGATCTTGCCCATAATCCGGTATTAGCACCTGTTTCAACATTTGGATCATCTAAGTGTCCCGGAGCATCAGATATCCACATTTGAGCGGTTAGAGGTGACTTCTTCGAATCATTTCCGTATTTTAGAAGTGTTTGTATCATCGCTTTGTATGGATAATGTCCGGTGGTAGACGTAACTATTTTGTTTTGGATAGTAACATCAACCTGAGAAAACAGAGCATGTAGAGTTAGATTCACAGGTCCAACAGGGAGACCTGAAATATAGCTCCCATCAGCATTCACCAACCTCACTTTTAGCGACATTGTGCTCCTCTTTAGATCCAGATATTGCATTCCACCACCAGGTATGGTGAATTGTATCGGTGAATTGTTTGTGAAATGTTCACTTGGCCGTACCTGCTCATACTGTATAGACTGAATGGCTGTTTGATGTCCTGGCAGTTCGAACAAAGATAGTTGACTGGGTTGAACTTCATGAAAATCCTCTGCACTTAATTTAGACATTGCTGATTAATTGAATATATCACTGAATGATTTCTTCACTGATCGGGATTTCTTCGTCGTCAAATGTTTGGTTTTCTTATCCTTCTTCACTTGTTTTGTTTTCTTTTTCGGAGATGCAGTTCGCTTGTGTCGTTTTTTAGGACTGGCATTTTTCGAGATTTTCCGTCTCTTATATTTCCGCTTTTGACTTGATTTGCGAGAAATTTCACTCTTAACCTGTTCTACAGATTGCTGCGCTGGTGAAACCAATCGGACGTTGACGTCTGCTGGTGAATCGGTGTGTTGTTTTGGTGTTGATGAAACATCAATATTGTCCATAAATCCAACTGATTTTCGACCTATTGAACCACCAGTTTGAATAGTCTTTCGATATTGATGATTGACATGTGGTCGATGTGTACCTTTTGCTATCTGTTTGTAATATTGAATCCATTTTTGCGCATCAGGAATATACATATTCTGCATCATCTTAAAAGTTCACAGAAAAAATGGTTGAGCTTTAAAATGAAGCGTTAACGATACTTGCTCTGATAGTAATGAGCTGATTTCACCGTATCTATCAGTTATATAAAATTCAATGTCATACACTTCCGTTTTCGTGATTGGTACATAATTCAAATGTAGGAACTCGTACAAATTCTGTCCCTGCAATGGGGTTACTCTTCGCAAGAGAGGGCGCGTTACACCGTCAACGTAAGTTTCAGCACATATATCAGACTGAATATACAAATCTTCCAACAATGTACTTTGACTAGTGAACAGTTTCAATTCAACAATTGCGCAGCTCCACAAGCCTTTAAAAGTGAGTGGTGCTGTAAAATGTATGCGAAATCTGCTTGAATTGTTCTCTGGATATAAATTCACATTAGCATCACTATTAACAACCACATAGAAGCTCATTTTTAAACCTTCATTCAGTTATGTCTTCTTCTGCTATCCACTGATCAAACTTTGAAGGCCAACCTTCAAAGCGACACAACCATTCGACTTTATTATTACGTTTCCGCTTTTTCAATTTCTTTTCAATGTACCAGAGACTATCTGCATTCTTAAAGACTTTCTGAAGCTCGGCAGTTTGAAAATTTCCCAAAATTGGTGAGTCGAGAAAATCTTTAAGTTTATAATATTCAATTCCTTGGTAGAGAAAGCGTTTGTATATCTTAAATATTTCAGAACTCCACTGCTGATCATACGACCTCTGAAACGGTTTTTTCAAATGACTTATTCTGACCATATCTGATATTTTAAAACTAAACCGTTTAGTTTTTTGTCTTTTTGATGATGTGATTGGCTTATTCCTGGAAGGTTTTAGGTACATGTAAGCCCATAGATCACTTTGATTTTCATTATTAACTTCATTTGGTGCAGTATAATTCAACGATCTGTGTGGTGTTGCGTTGTAGCTACTGACGAGATCTTGTAGGCTGTCAATGTATCGGTGAGTTCTTTTCTGTCGAAAAAATCGAAACATCATTCGCTTCAAAGTCAAAATTACACGTTCTGCATAATTTGCTTTCACAGTGGTGTTCAAAGTAATATGGTGGTATATGTTATTTTTCTTCATTAGATTCGAAAACCACTTGTTTTTGAACTCAGACCCTGAATCTGATCGTATCTTCTTAGGTATGACTCCTCTTTGAAATATACGTTTCATAGCTGATACAACTTGTTTTCCTGTTTTGTCCTTAACTGCCTCTACCCATAATCTGCGTGTAAAGATGTCAATAACAATTAATAAAAATTTGTAATTGTCATTGCTAGATGCCAAGGAACTAAGATCTGCGAGATCAACATCAAACATTTCGTAAGGCTCTGAAACTACAACCTTTGAGCGCTTGTATCTCCTTCTTACAGGTTTCAATAAATTGTAGCTGTCGTTTGTTTGCATCCACTTTTGTATTTTATAGAAACTTGGTACATTCCCCCCTTTTCTTTTCAATGTCTCATGTAATTTCCTCGGTCCAACATATGCCCCACCATCTCCAGAAAGATTAAAATAAGTGTTTTCTATAATAGCATCCATACTTCCTTCTTCAGGCATCCTCTATATTTGCGTTTGAAATTTCGATTCACAACTCAACATTTCCTTAACCAACTTGCAAATGCGTGTTTTCCTTGCTTCAGTCTTATAAATATCTGTCCACCATTTACTGCAACGTACGTTTAACGAATACATAACATAAATGTGTTGTGGAAGTTGCATGTCATTTATCATGTCCACAGTATCACCTAACAATTCATCAGCATGTATATTTTCAAAAGCTTCTTTCACTACGGCATCATCAATATAAGTTATCCCAAAAATCGTTTTTCTTATTGAATCTGCATAAATTAAGTCTATCATAGTTTCAACTCTACATGCAAACGTTTGCATTTCTAC
>JAOXYH010109539.1:0-10473 GCA_028566455.1 Botula fusca
TTTGGTTGTCCTTTTTAGATACAATTCACTGCAAATCATAATTCATGATTTGATGCTAGATTCTACGAATGCAAAGTCAGATAATGTAATTCTGGATGTTGTTATAATGTCACAATAATTGGGAAAAAAAGCAGACCTGATGTATCACATTAAAAATTCAGAACATAGAAACAAAATGCAAAATCAATATTGAACTTGTAATTTTTGTCAATTTTTGGTCCCTATCATCGCTGACGAGCAATTAATTTACGAAATGTGCACATCCGATGCATCAAAATCGGTATGAAATGTATCACATTTTGTTTTTCCAAGTTTTTATCAAAAGCTAATTTACAATCTATTGTATCGGAATGAAAAAATTAGAAATACGTATACAGCATTAATCATTCACTTTCATAGTTTCAATTAGCAGATTTCTTTCGTTATTTGCTTAGTATTCATACATTATAGAATACACTGAATAATATCCTTTCTATTTGTAGTAAAAATGGGTTTCATATAAAATGATAAATCTTTGACGAGGTCCGAGGTCTACATCACTCTTAAAGTTAATATGACAATATATTGACAAAGTCCTTAATTTTTATATTTACATATATTAGTGTATTAAAGACAATAGTCACTGTAAATGGAAAAACAGTCATATATGTTAAACTTCTGTTGACGTTAAACGTCCAATTATCCTTTGTTAAAGGATGTCAGTTAAATTATATGTGTAACGACAACGTTGGTGGAGGAAAATGCGATTATGCATAAAATAAATAACACCGGGACAGCAACTACACAAACTTCAAATTTTCTGGGTCTATACGAGTCATTTGAGTTGGTTCTGTACGAATCATCTTAGTGATACATGATCAGAAACTGCCCGAAATCCGATAAACCTTAGTGACGCTCGGACACTAACTGTATGAACTAAGTTCCATCTAAACGACAACAGACTGGAACTGAATGATCACCAAATGGTCTGAGTGACAACCGAACAGGAATTGCATGATCTTCCTAATCGTCTGAATGACATTTAACAGGACCCGTTCAAGCTACGAATCATTTAGGTTACAACCGGAAATAGGCTGTCGAAAATCCGAACAATATAGTGACATTCAGACAGGTACTGTAACAACTCCGAAACATCTGAAAGAAACACCAAAACACTTGAAACGACGAAGAACACAAAAAATGCTACATTTCTAACCACTGTCATTTCTTTTTTAAAAGAATTTGATGCACGACATTATGTCAAAAACTATGATGGTGCAAACCACTAGGCACACGAAAATAGATGCCACAACACCCATTCCCTCTGCTGATTTACGGTTGTCGCTTGCACTCATCCGGTTCCTTTTATATGAGCCCAATGAAGATTTATTGACCTTGAGGTTTCGTTGAATCTCCTTCAGTTTTGGTTGAAGAATCTGATGCCATTCTTCAATCGTATGCTGTTCCAATATCTGCGATGACCAATACTCAAGACTTCTTTTGAAATCACAGCTGCAAGGACAGAGTTCTTCTGCAAGAAAATAAAAAGCTACTTTAGCACATCGTCGGAAACCCACGAGCGATTACGCTACGTTTCTTACCAGCAGTGGACATGCGGAAAACACTAACTCAAAGTTCTGGTACTGAGCTAAACCGAAGATTTCCGTATGCCACGATAACGTTACAGTCTTTCTATCAACTCATAAATTAATAATAATTGATTTATCTTCCAAGTTTTTTTTAAACATTTCCTTTTTCCCAGAAAAATCAGAATGACATCTGGAAAGAATGCATTTTCATTTTACTTTAGATACAGCATTTTTAGTATATTTCTCTTATTTTTCTGGTCTAATATGGAATGAAAAGATTTGTTAATGGCCTTAATAGACCTCAATTTGTGTAAAAAAGGATATTTACCTTGAAAAGCAACTGTACCTACAATGTTAAAAACAGAAATGTTGTGGAATTGTTTGTTGTCCTCGAAATGAAGTACAAATGTATTATTATATCGATGGTAAGGAAAGATTATTTTGCATATGTTCATGAATATGAGACCTTAATATGCTCACTGGATGCAAAAAAAAAAAAAACTCCTAGAGCCTCACCTGAGCCTGTGTTGCTCACCTGCCTTACATATGCCCATCTTGCTAATACTCACTTGCAAGTTGTTAGAATTAAGGGAAAAAAATTAAACCTTATTTTTTTAAATTTTAACCAACACAAGAAAATTTCACCAAAAATTTCTAAAAATGTCTGGAAACAGCTCATAATCTCTTTTGTTTGCACTTCATATTGAACTATATTCTGTTGAAATATGTCCACTGATGGCAGCCATATCAGATAGATGTCAGGATCAACAAACACATTTTGAAAGTGTACTGTACTAGGACCATTGATGCCACTTTTCCTGGAAATTGGCTACAGCTTTCAGAAAAGAAGTTTTTTTACATTTGTCCCATAGGGTTCTATGTAAAACTATGAAGGCCATCTTAGGTGGAGATTGGGATCATAGAACACAATTTTGAAAGTGTATCATTCAAAGACCATTAAAGTCATTTTTCCTAAAAACTGGGTTGCTGGTTTAAAGGAGGAGATTTTTCCACAGTTGTTGTACAGTGTTCTGTGTCAAAATTTAATCTGCCGATGGCAGAAATCTTTGGAGGTGTTCAGGGTTAACAGACAGAATGTTGAAAAGGTACAACCGTGGAATAATTTCCTTTCAATTCGCTTGATAGTTTCTGAGGAGCAGATTTTTTCTCATTTTCGCGATAGTGTCCTATTTTGAACTTTGTTCGCTGATGGCGGCCATCTCTAATAGTGGTCGGGGTCGAAAAACATAATTTCGAAAGTGTTCCAGCTAAGGACCATTTATGGTAATTTTATTTAGAGTTGCTTTCTGGTTTCTAAAAAGAAGATTTTTGTAACGTTTTTCCAATATGGTCGTATGATAAATTATGTCCGTTGATGGCAGTCGTCTTAAATGAGGTCCGAAAGGGTCAGCAGACATAATGTCCGAGTAGGACCATGCAAGGACTGTCCAAACCACTTTTCCTTTAAATTGGCTCACTGGTTTCAGAAGGAAAGAATCTTTCGCATTTTTTCCATAGGATACAGTTTTAAACTATCTCCTGCAGTGGCGGTCATCTTGGATTCTGAATCGGCAACAACAATACAATTTCGGGAAAGGACCACCTAAGGCCATCCATGCCACTTTTCCTTGTTTTCAATGCATAAGATTTTTTTGTACATTTTCCCATAGGGTCCAATGATAAACTATGTCCCGCGGTGGCAATCTTGTATCTACCACACAATTTTATTAAAGGACCACCCAAGGATCATCCATTCCCTTATCCTTTAAATTGGTGTACTGGATTCAAAGGAGTAGAAGTGTGAAGTGTTAGCATTTTTCCCATAATGTTCAATGTTAAACTATGTCCTGCGGTGGTGACCATCTTGGATTTTGGATCGGCACCAAAAACATAATTTTGGTAAAAGACCACCCAAGGACCATCCGTGCCACCCTTCCTTTAAATTGGCTTATTGGTTTCAGAGGAGAGTTTTTACATTTTTCTATAGTGTCCAATGTTAAGCTAAGTCCTGCGGTGGCTGCCATTTCGGATTTTGGATCAGCACCAAAAACATAATTTGGTAAATGACCACTCAAGGACAATCGATGATACTTTTCCTTAAATTGTCTACAGGTTTCAGAGGAGAACAATTTTTTCACATTTTTCCCATAGGGTCCAATATTTAACTATGTCCTGTGGCGACAGCCATCTTGGATTCCGGATCGGCACCAAAAACACAATTTTGGTAGAGGACCACGAAAGGAGCATCCATGCAATTTTTCATTTAAATTGGCTTACCTGTTTCAGTGAAGAATTTTTAACATTTTCCCATAGGGTCAAATGTTTAAATATGTCTGCTTTGGCGGCCATCTTGGATTTCAGATAGGCACCAAATATACATTTTGTTCTCCTAAGGGCCGTCAATGCCACTTTTCCGTAAATTGGCCGACCGGTTTCAGAGAAGAATAATTGTTCACATGTTTCCCCAAAGGGTGCAATATTTAACTATATCCTGCGGCGGCGGCTATCTTGGATTTTGGATCGGCACCCAAAACATAAGTTTGGTAGAGGACTATCCAAAGACCATCCTTGTCACTTTTCCTTTAAATTGGCTTACTGGTTACAGAGGAGAAGAATTTTTCACATTTGTCCAATAGGGTCCAACGTTAAACTATGTCCTTCGGTGACAGCAATCTCAGATTTTTGATCGGCACCAAAACACAATTTTGGTAAAGGACTAACTTAGGATCATTCACGCCACAAATCAGTTCCATCTGCCTAATAGTTTCTGACAAGAAGATTTTAAAATTTCATTCAATCAGACTCATTATTGACCCTGGGAGCCATGTTGAATATCCGATCCAGACCAAAACCATAATTCTCAAAGGGGACTGCCAAAGGACCATTTCTGTCTAGTTTTATTCCAATTGGTCAAGTGGTTCCAGAGAAGAAGAGCTTCGAATGAAGTGTTACGACACCGACGGACGCCAAGTGATGGCAAAAGCTAATCCTGGCCTTTGGCCAGGCGAGCCAAAAAATGTTGCATACCGGGCATCATTATATGCTAAAATAAGTACATAAACGTATGATTTCTCACACGTAGGCAATTTTTTCAAACAACAATTTCTGATATTTGGTCAAAATCACTTCATAGAACAGCAAACTGCTCGAATGATTTATTTTCTCAAATCTTATATTTTTCCTCTATGCCTTTTATTTGTATACTTAAAATATATGTGTACAAAACATTCTGCCTTATTATCTTTATGCACGCTGAAAGGTAGATATTTATAGTAAAATGCCGTCGTTCTACAATGACTGACCGAACTACTCAGTAAATCATGAGTGTGCTCGCGCACGAGTGATTTTTAAGCGTTGTTCGGTCACGAGTTGTACAACGAGGTGTTCGAATTCCAATAAGTAGTTATACTCTTTATTACAATGATTATGTTCGCATTATTACAGAGAAAACAAAATGGTGAGTGAAATAAGTTTCCTTGAGTGAAATATGACTTTTATTTCACGTGTGAAATATCGGATTTTATTCAACTGGGAACTCTCGGTATTTCACCGCTATCAATGTACATGTAATAATACCTGTTTTATTTTCCACATACACTTCTACTTCACAGAGAGTCAAAGAGTTGTTGACATTTTTATAATCAGCGCCATTGTCTTTGTATATCTGTACAAATCTTCCAGTTACGTTACGTTGACAGTTGATGTTAAGTATTGGCGGAGATATTCCATAATGATGATAGCAGAGACCAGGTATAGTTTTATTGTATTCATCCCATGTCGGGATTTTAGGATCGTACACTAGTACATCATAATCGGAAAGCCGTTCTCCTACAAATACAAAATAGACATCTAAGCCAGAAGCTTTATACATAATAAAGGCTATAATGTAGGATTTGTTTCACTCTGAGGGCTTCCTGTTTCGGTCATTTTGGCATGTGCTTGCTTTAACGAATTATGATAACGTCGTGGTTTTCCAAACTTTTGGTCCCTAGCATCGCTGACGAATGATAAGATTACGAAATGTGCAATGCAATGCATATGAAATGTATCACACTTTGTCTTAAATCTTCATTAATTGATTAATACAATTAGAAAAGCCCACTGGAAACAAAGATACAAATCGAAAAGACATGGTATTTAGAAAAAAATAGCACGGAAGAAAACGAATCGGACCTAAACATTACCAGTGATATTCTGTCAGCTTTTGTTGTAAAACAAATTATTGTGATACATTTCATACCGATTTTGATGCATCGGATGTTCACATTTCGTAAATTAATTACTCGTCAGCGATGCTAGGGACCAAAACTTTGGAAGACCATAAATGTAATCAAAAATTTTGATTGTAAAGCTTGTTATTTCCTATTTAACTTTTATGAAATTAAATGAGTTCCTTTAGTTCTTTCGGCTAACTTGTGCACTTTTCTACTTTCTGAAGTATTAACCACTATTGTTTTTAAATAATTCAACAAGAACATTTGTCATCCCGATAAAATGTAAAACCTACCGCAACAGTCCACACGATTATATACCGTCAAACCCTTTACTGTATATCTTTGTTCAAGATCGACAGTCCACCAATTGAAAGGTTCCCTTATGCGCGTGTGGGTACAAAAATGTCCCTTCTTTTCTTTAAACTTCATGCGTTGCTCGCGATTACCATCTACAGCTTTTTGTGGTCCAACAGCATCAATACTGTCAAAATATACAGAATTCTGCCGGCATTCCTTAAATAGTGCGACATTTTCGTTTCCTAAATGTGAATAAAAATATAACTTTTGTGGAAGAAGAGTCATACAGAACAAAATATAAGGTAAATATAAAACAGAATATACACACTTATTTGGATTTACAAATTAAGAAAGAAGTTTTATATCGCATAACAGTTACAAGTGGAATCATAGACTGTCTATGTGTAAACCAGGTATCAGAACAAACAGAGTTCTAGTATTGTTCCTTTATTTTAAAATTAATATATATCTTGAACTCACCCATTATTTTCGTATTTTTATAACAATGTATTTCTAATATCGGTCTTATATCACAACAGCCGAAACATCGATACATACTCAATATGAAAAAAATATGACAAAACATTTGGTTTTTTTGGAATAAAACCAAAAACTCAAAGTAACAAAATTAATATAGCTATAGATACTAGTAAAACACAAACTTTTTATATTTCTTTTTCTAACTTTAAATTAAATAATAACCGTTGGAAATCAGAAAAAGATGAAATTCTCTGTATCTTATTACTAATGTTACTCTTTGAATTTTACTATTTTGATAATTCTGTATGTGCTGGGAAATGGTAGACCTATTAGAAAGATATAACCTCAGTTCCACTATCGAAAATAGCTTTTTTGCATTTTGCTGAAGACACCCATTTCACAATTGTTCCTAAATGTAACCAGAACAGTTTTTGAATCGGTATACATCAAACGCTGAAGAGGACTGAATTGATTCTTTTTATAGCAGTCGTTAATTTAGATAGGGTGACACTTCCATATTTTTCTTTCACAGCCATTTTTGCAACATCTAAAATATAACGATTAAACATATGAATTGGTAACATTCTGTTATTTTGTTCACTATTTTATTAATGAGAGACTTAAACAAGAATCTGACAATTTGGTGAATTACCTTTCCGGGCAATACTGAATATCTTCCAATTTATATGCAATATATTAACAACATTCCATCTGTCAGAGAGAAGACCTTAATGAATCTAATAATTTGTGAATCAATGATATTGTAAGATTTATGTTTTTTTATCTTAGACAGCAGACATAAGCTATACAAGCTGTAAAAACATATGTTCTAAGAAACATTACAAACAAATTTGTATTTTCTTTAATTTTTACAAAACTTACCCCAACAGTGTCTTGTCCAAAGAATTTGAATTATGAAATAGATAACGAAAATCATATCTTGTGTATTTCACTTATTGTTCTGAAAGGAAAATCCTTCTGTACACAACAAATGTCAACAGCAAAATTTTCATCATCAGAGGGAAACGTTTACATGTCATTTCATTGCCTACATTGTGGTGATCATCAACAGAATGTCCTTAAATTGTTTATCAGACAGGAAAATGCAGTACCATGGAAACATTGTAAGCTAATTGTCATAGCCTTCTTTCAAACAAAACATTAATAAGAAAAATATAAATTGCACTGATTTGAAAAGAATATATCAATTGCACCATATTGAAACATTACATTGTTTTGTGTATATAGACGAATTGTATAAAATAAAACAATAATTGATTTCGGGATATCTTATTGGGATGGCAGACCTGAATAAAAATAAAATTACACACCGAACAAATAAAACTAAAGAATATTCATGCCCACGGTCTAAACATAAGATACAATGGGCATGACAGAGCATCGTTAATTCAATACACAAATCATGTAATAGTAAAAATGCAAAGATCCGAAAGTGGTCAGAAAATCATTATTACAGGAGGGTCAGAATGTCATAAATTCAACCGACAAGTTAAGGAACAGTCAAAATATAGATTTATGGCAATAATACACACCAAACGGATGCAAAATATGTATCAAGCAGCTAAGCTGAAAACAAACATTTAAGAAGACATTACTCTCGTACATTAATCAACCGTACGTGACATCGTTGTTCTGTCGTGGAACTGCCAAATGGTATAAGTTGGTAACAGTCAAGAAAAATAGAGCAAGCATATATATATAAAGAACAGGCGTAGGAAAAATTCACTCATTTTCTTTCAATCTAAACATCCATGACACAATATTTATCTCTGTTGTGGTAATGTTGTAATTCTGTAAAGTGTGTAATAGCTGAACAAATCAGAAAATAGAAATAAGCGCTTGGCCTGTTTAAGTATAATTTGCCGATATTATCCCGCATCTGTGTGTTACAGTGCATAGATGAAGTGTTATAGACATCTAATAAATAATTCCGCATAAACTTGGTACTAGGTGCTATTTGAAATCGTTGCAGTTAGGTGTGAGCGTCTGCACAGAGTTGAAGGCTTCACGACCTCACTTTGCTTTTGAGATGAACACCGATTTTTCTTTACCTTGCGTTTTGTCAAGTCTGTGTAGGGTTTTGCGTCATACATTTATACACCATGTCCCTTCTTATAGAAATAAAATTATCTTATCTGATTTTTATCTTTGGAATTATTAAATCTTTTGATTTAAATCGCCTTCTGTTTGAATATTTATCAGCTGGCATGAGGAAGAGAATGCATGGAGATAGTATGTTTTAGTTTATTTGATTTTTTTGCTGTATATTTATTCTTATTTTCTTTACGTCAAGTAATATTTCTCGTCCATAATTTTCATGTGTTTATCTTTATTCTGGATTCACGTTTTAGGATTTCTCCACTGACATTGTTGCCGGTATTCCATTGCCTATATTCTATTGCCGATATTTCCTTCCTTTATTGTATATTATGATTTAATATAATAAATGTGGTCTGTCTCCAGTCTAAGCAGACATCTTCTTTAGAATGGAATTATTAAAATCATCTTTATAAACTATTAAAATTCTGCAATCTTTTAAAGAACATTTGACATAATTTATTGAAACTACGACGTTATCTCCCTTATGCAAAGCTCTGTCGGTATATGGTTTTGGCTTCCTGTTTCGGTCATTTTGGCTTTTATAAATTTTTGATAACAATGTATCACACTTTGTTTTACTACCACTGAGTCTATGCCATTGCAGGTGACAGTTAAGCCCCAAGGGTATCACCGGCCCAATAGCTAGTACTTCGGTACTGGCTCGAAATAATACTTTTAAATTAACCTTGTTTTTTAATTCCCCGAAATTTAATGAAACTATTGATTTACCTCTCTGACGCACAGTTCTGTCCGTAGATGGTTTCGGCTTCCTATTTCGGTCATTTTGGCATGTTCTCGCTTTTTAACATTTTTGATAACAGTTGTGGGCTTCCAAAGTTTCGGTCCCTAGCATCGCTGACGAGTGATTAATTACGCAATATGCACATCCGGTTTATCAAAATCGTAATGAAATGTATCAAATTTGTTTTACTGATGAAATGTTATTGGTTAACGGTTATTAGGTTTGAATTTTAATTTAGAAGTAAAAATGCATCAAGTATAATTTCTCAGATGTTTAAAATAGCAGAAAATGATCAGAAGAAAAAACACTGATAATTTTATTTTCACAGAGAAGCTACAGAAGCGAAAGATGCAACATATTTTTCTGTCTTATAACAGAAACTATAATAGTTATTCTACGGGAACCTTGTGCAGATGACACAGTCGATTGAAAAAGACTCCAAAGAGACATATTTTATATAATATGCACCACAAAAAAAAACAATTTTAACAAAGACAAACATTTGATATTTCATTCCCGACGAAGAAACTGCAGGCTGAATTATGGATCTTGAGATAAATGACAACTATATGGATATGTCATTATTTTTAATTGTTTTATTACGTTTTAGTTTATTAACTTGTTTATATTATGACATGATATTGTACGCCAGCCTTATCTGCTCTAAAGACTCTAGTAATTCAGCGCATCCTGCATGGTGTTGTTTTCCACCATTGAAGACCATGTCGCAAGTTCTTGATGGTTTTGTTGTATACATTTACCTGTGATGTTTTTGTTTATTCGTGACACCACTTCATATCTTTTTTCTTCACAATTATCTCTTAAACCATGCAGTTGTAGGATTCCGTCAAAAGCAGTACAGATACGTTTTGATTTTTCCTTCTCAATTCATAAACTTACACAATTCCCTACCATAAAAAACCTGTACATACTAGCAGAGCCAATGTCACGCGTGAATTTCTTTTGTCAGTCAATAATTTAAACGTATTTGATTTCTTTCTAATTTCGACTAACTGACATCAACGAATTTCGATTTTTTTATTTATTTGAT
>JAOXYH010109650.1:0-31053 GCA_028566455.1 Botula fusca
AAAAGTGAAGTGAGCATAAGAGAATTTTATTTAATAAAAAGGTTTAATAAAATTAATGAAATCTCTGGTCGTTTTCAGGTTTTTAATTATATATTCGCATTGTTGTTTATCCATGTTTTCTGATTCATTCATTTTCCCATTTATTGTTATTAGGTGTAGGTATTATAATAAAATCGGCTCTCCTGCCTAAAATATTTGGATTGTTCATTTGAGCCTTAAAACAAACAAACGAGTGTTCCCCTGTGTGGTAAACTGGTGACGTTTCAGAAAATCCTCTCGCACACCAAGGTTTTTGGTTGCCACAGAATGTTTAAAGGATAATTTACATATTTTCTTTTCGCCTTCCTTATAATTGTCCACACATTTTCCTTCCACTTGAGGAACTTGCTCAAACATACTGTAGATATCATCTTTGGGAATTATGTAGACGATACAAACGCCAAAAAAATTACAGTTTAGAAACTTTTACCCGAGAAAAAAATAAAAAGATTAAAGAAATACATAAAATAAATTAAAAAAATTCTCTGTTCTAACGATCATAACAATAATTATATTTTAGTCTCGGTGTAGTTCCTTAGTTCTGTTCTTTCTAAAATATAGTGGAAATATTGCTGATGTGGCTAACATCAATCAGTCGTGGTTGCAGTAAATGTTCATGTGTAATTCTTTTTGTTGTCGCATCTTATCACGTGAATAATTGTTATAAGATAGTTTCCTTTGTTTTTGTTTAGGTCAACCCGATAATAATCACATTTGTAGATTTTTGTATTGTTCCGACAGTTTTCGTGTAAAGAAATCGAAGTCCTGTACATCATTTATAACGCTTGTCAACTATTCACCAGCTAAAACGGTCATTTGCGGTTAAATGAAGACCATGTATATGTCAACGCGACACAAAACAGATACTGAGAAAGAGGAAAAACTTATTTCAGTTTCCTTGTTCAGCAAATTCAACTCTTCACCATCGTAGTATATATACTAGTAATCCCTGTTTTCGCATATAGTACTTTGGAATTTTCTTTTTGTAATGACTTTCGCAGGCTAACAATCTATGACCTTATCAATTAAACAATGTTATATTATGTAAGTTTGTGCCATTGCACTTCAGGGAGACCATCACATTAAAGCGAAATTTTATAAATGTCTAGGTCAGACTAGACTTGCTATATTTTATCCTTAAACCCCTTGAATTTTCTCAATAGCCACTGCTGTACATAGTTCGGCTTAACAGTAGACAGCAGCTTGTAAACTGTTGTGGAAAGTATATGCACAATTTCATAGCAAAACCGTATTAAAGGTTAGAGACTTGTGGAAAGTCTAGCATATTAATGTTCGATAACTCCGTAATGACTTCCATCCGGTATTTTTGACTGGTTCGTCTTTGTCCCTGCGAATACATTGCAGTTACTGTACGATGATAATGTACACTAACGTTGTAATAAACGTTTTTTTAATTTATTAAAATTCGTTATATTCATTTTTATTTTAATTAAGAACGTTTTTATACGATATCAACTACCGGCGTATATTTATCCACACAGTTTTATTCAATCTATAGCCGAAAATTTATGCAATTTGAAGAAACTGTTTGAAATAAATAATTCTAAACAAGCATGTCAGTTAATCTTATTAAATTTATACAATTAAGACACCTTGCTGTGTTATTGTACTGACCAAGGACAATAAACAAATATTTCAGGTCACCTCCACCTTCAGGAGAACTAGAAGTATACAGGTACCAATCACACAAGTTTATGGGTTACAAGTCGTTGGGTCTGAAAGTCTTTTAGTATTAACTTTTTACTATTTTTTAAGTTTATTTTATTTAGTAATTTATTTTTTTTTATTTATATAAAAAAGAATATGTAATACAGTTAGTTGCTCACAGAGACATACAAAATATTTTATATGTCTCTGATGCATAGTATTTTTCAACACGAAATATTGCCTACACTATCATTTCGGTCAGAGCCCGCCATTCTGAAATACAACAAAACAGAGCGAAAATTGTACATTTTTCTAATGGCATGGGAACTGCCAAGATCATAAATTGAACAATTGCATTTGCGATATTTAGAAAATTAAACTATTCACCAATATATATGACGCACCGACTAAGCCCTATGTTGAATAAATTCAAAGAAATTATAAAATTAAATGTGGGGTCTGTCGTTGATTTCATCAAAAAATATCTCGCCTATTGAAATCATATGTCAAAATTTCAGTTGAGCTGAGAAGTGACTAAATCACAATTTAAAATTATTTTCTTGTCGATTAACATAAAAGAATGTTTTGAATATTAAAATAATTAGGTTTTCATTCAATAGGCAAGTTTTAATGTATCCCCATGCATTTCTATGTAGGAAAACTACCGATCATAGCACAAGGTTGAAGTCACGTGATGACTGCCAAATTTGGATATGTGTTCAGAGTTTTGCATATATTTATAAATTCATTATCTGGTGTTTATTTTTCAGCTTCTTCCTTGTAAGTTTTCTTAACTATTAAATTTTGTCTAGAGTCATTTCTGGAAAACAATACATAAAGCTGTATATTAAGATAACAAGGATCGATTACACAGTGCATGAATGTAATGCGTGTTGCAGATAAAAATAATGCAGTGGTCTTAAAATAGCAATTCAATTAGTGTTGGGTCAGTCAAATACACGCGTAAGCTATACGGACATAGATGTATAAGCTATAAGCATGGTTAAACATCTTTTCAAATAATTAGTAACTAATAAAAAGTTGTCCAACAGAAGTAATTATAACAACACTTTTGTGTACGCTGTCAATCATCTGACGTTTATTATAATCTTGAACTCTTCACTGAAATACATTTAACAAAATTGTCAGACAGTGTACAATGTATGTCATACGTTGAAACCGAAAATGCGTATGGTGAACTTTACTTTTCACTTTTGATCCTATAGGCTTTTTTTCACTTTTCATCCTTTAGGCCTGTTTGTTTATCCAAATTGTTCTGCAGTCCATCCCAAATTTTTGCCAACTTCATACTTTATTTTTTGCCAAGTCATCTAACAGATATCTTGATCTGCCCCATGGTTGTCTAAATGTTTGTTAGTGTTTTAACAGTATAAATTTGTCCTGCATAGTTTTACAGTATTTGTTAGATTTATTTGCCAGGGTAAGTCTACAATTTGTTGATATTACCCCGCATTTGTGTTGTTTCAATGCACAGATGTAGCGTTATCGACATCTATCAAGGAATTCCGCTTAAATCGGTGCTGGGGCGTTCTTAAACTTGCAGTGAGGTGTGATCGTGTGCTCCATGTTGAAGGCCTCACTGTGACTTTGAGATGAAGAACAGCAATGAAAGCACTGTTCCTTTGCTTTAGGTGTTGTCAAGAGCGTGTAGGGATCTTGCGTCACTATTTATACACAATATCCCTTCTTTTCTTCTATTTTTGACAAGAATTGTCTCTCGTGTGTTTGGAAGCCGTAAAAAGTTTCCCCGTGTTTGAGGTGTATACTCTAAAATTTTACTGTTATGGCGTATTTATTCTTGAGATAATTTCTGGTATTACCAGTAAGAATATTCTCATCCTAAGGAAAATAAATATACACTGTGTTTGTCACATTAAGCCTTATTTTTTGTTCTCAAAACGTACGGAAGTGTATATTGGTCACCTCTTAGTTGCTTATTTACTACTATTGTTATTTAAATAAGACGCCTTGTAGCCTTATATGGCAACATCGCGTCTTATTTAAGACGTGTTATCGTTTTATATCAAATTGAAATGTGCTAATTAACAGTGTTTAATTTTTAATAAAAATAAGATCTCTTACTTTAATTACTTTAATTTAAATGATTTTTAAGAAATGCTAATTAAGATGCTCACATCTCTTATTTATAACAAGACAAGTTAATTATGACAAATTACTTCGATAATATGGCAACATCGCGTCTTATTTAAGACGTGTTATCATTTTATGTCAAATTAAAATGTGCTAATTAACAGTGTTTAATTTTTACTAAAAATAAGATCTCTTACTTTAATTACTTTAATTTAAATGATTTTTTAAGAAATGCTAATTAAGACGCTCAAATCTCTTATTTATAACAAGACAAGTTAATTATGACAAATTACTTCGGCCGTAAGAATTAGTTTGCCTTGAATAAGACAATTTATTTTCTTGCTTCCTCCTTTAGCTCATTTAGATGAAGCATTTTTTAGGTTTCCATTCAACATGGCGCACACATTTTCGAATGTTACCATGAATCAACTATTTCAGGTAAGAATAGTTCTAGGTGAATTAGAATTAATATTCTATGAATGCCATTCGGAAACGTTTTGAAAGGGCATTCTTATTGGGTCAGTAGTTTCATGTCATACTATGCATCTGTCGTCGTCTGTAACCAATTTCAAACAGAAATCTTATCTAAAACCATTGAATAAATCTGACTGCAATTTTGCAATAATGTTTTATGGTCGGGGGCGAATTTGTTTTTTTTGGTGGCCGAGTGGTCTAAGGCGCTGGTTTAACAACCACACTATCGATCACTAGTCAAGTCTCGCTTTGTAATTTACAAAAACAGCTTGCCCAAGGTCGGTGGTTTCCTCCGGGTATTCCAGTTTCCTCCACCATGAAAACTGACCGCCCTATATGACCCAGATGCGTTGAAAAGGATGTAAAACCCTAACACCCACACTCGAATTTGTTTTCCCGTTTGGAATTAGGCCGCGCCTCTTTAGAAAAAAAAAACCAAAACCCAGTCACTGTTATATTGCGCTAGACTACACACTGCAGACACCAAAACTCTTTTAAAAGAAAGTTTTGAGTTGTGCCTTCCAGGAATTAACTTTTTTTTTCTTGTGGTTACGTTTTCAGCCATAATTTCTATGTAGCCATTCGACGAAAAATCATGACATAAATTATTATACCTTGTAGACGTAAACTGGTTGTTGTCCATGTGCTGTACAGAAAATATGAATAATTATGATTGGATGTAAAAACTTTTAAAAGAAAAAGAACATTACAAAAATGCATGTTTACCGAATTACTCAACAACCGTGTTCAGATTCCAAAATATTCAGGCTGAAATATCGTGGTCTGAAATTACCTCCCCCCTTAATCTGCTCTCCAGTCATTATGGCGTTTTCATCCACGATTGTCTAACGAGGTATTTACATTTGGAAAAGCAATTATCGTTTGAATCAAATACTACTCATTCTGAATCTTACGAAAACAATACAAAATTTCACCATTTGCAATATCAAATCTCGGTTCTTTTTTTAAAATTCACCAGAGATAAACTTGAGAAATGAATTTAAAGTGTTGTCATGAGAGAGAAAAAAATATCCCGCCAAATTGAAAATATTTTATTTGGAAGACAAAAAGACTATGAAAAAAATTCAAATTTTGCCAAAACATAGGTATTTATACGACCGCAAAAAATTGCGGTCGTATTATGGTATGATGCTGTCGGCGTCGTCGTCGGCGCCGTAGACAGATTGGTTTCCGCACGATAGCTTTTGTTTTAGTGGACCGATTGTTTTGATATTATAAGACAATCATCCTTGGCACTAAATAAAGGTCGGTATTGATTTTGGGATTTCTAGCCCCTACCGTTTTGGGGGGAGTGGCCAAATGGGGTTTTTAAAGGATAAAATGCTAACTTTTTTATTTTTTCTCCGATTTTGATGGGTTTTCTTTTATTATGTTCCTTGCAAAAAATCAGTTCAAATAGACCCATTGCGTCGTTGTCTATCTATTACCGTTTTTGAGTTAAAAGGGGATGAAAAAGGGCTGCGCCCGAATTTTCGAAACTTTTTTTTTTGTGGTCCGATTTTGATGGTTTTTTTTTCATTGGATTCCTTGTGAAAAATGCAACAAAAGTTATACAAGCATGTTTTTGTATCTCTTAACATTTTTGAGATAAAAGGGGTCCAAAGGGGCAAAACATGTCATTTTTCGGCCCATGGGAAATTTTTATTTTTCATCCGATTTTGATGGGATTTCTTTCATTCGATTCCTCTCAAAGAGAGCTTTCAACAGGTTTTTTCTCTCTCTTATGGTTTTCGAGATAATTGGGGTCAAACATGCAAAAAAATGCTTTTGCCTAAATATTGTGTCAAGCGTAATACATTGACAAAAACATTACTGTGTCATTACAGAATACTACAAACAAAGTCCTTCCCAACATTTTCTTGTCGACTTGCTGCGGTCGTATCATGCTGCGCTTGCAAAGCACCTCAGTTTTATGTGGAATAAGATATAAAAAAAATTAGAAAAATCTGTTGATATGCAAAAAAGTGTAACAGTTTGAAAGGCCGGTTGCTAAAGGATTTTAAGGGGAAATAATTCAATTGTTTACAATATCAGTGCTTTCGCGCCAAATAACCATGCTTTCCTCGGACAATTCGATTAAACGTAATCTTTCAAACAGTTAGTTGTGCACTATGTTTATTCTAAAACGGGTTTAAATTCGAAATTGTAGCAGTATATCTAATTAACATATATCCAAAACGGTTATAAACATGTAATTTAAGTCTGACCTAGTTTACTGCGGTGCGTTCGTTTGGTTTATTCAGGTAAAGAATGGTCAATTTTAGAATTTTTGTACAAGAATAATACCTTCTGAAAAAATTGAAAATAGTATCATTTGATAGAGAAACCATTGTAAATTAACATATATTTTTCTGATTTGTTTTGAAAATATGCAAAAAAGTGTAACAGTTTGAAAGTAACGCACCCCCGTCACTGTCAGTGCCTATCAACACTGAAATTATGTACTCTCAGACATTGAAATTCGTTTCAGTACATTAAATATACTAATATTATATGTTACAACCAAAGAAGTTTCACTTATTCAGAAATGTAGAAAAAATCAACATAGCAACCAATGTACACAGTTTGATGACGTAATTTTTCTTTTCGCACCTCATTCATCAGAAGAGTGAATCTCTCTTGTTCTCGATTCACGATATTTCAGCCTGTATTTATGGGATTAAGCTCTACAGCGGCCAAGCCATAGGCACACGACCTGTTAGCGTTTCGAGTACACCGAAATATAAATGGTTCCAAATCACAGACATTTTTGTATTAAGAAATTAATCAAAATCTAAAACAAAACCAACTCAAATTGATGCGAGGTCTTTATTTAATGTGAACAAACGCGGGAGTGTACCTTTTCGCCCAATCGACAATTAGCAAAATTAATTGGAAAAATACCTTTGAATAGATAGTAAATCATGGTGGTACTTTTGACTTCCTTTCATATCCTTTGACTTCAATCGCATAAGATATTAATTTTTTTCTATTTTAGGGTATTATTCTTTGTCTATTTCTACATGTACAGAAGGCAGAATGTATCGCTCCTTATCCAGGTGACGGGGCTTCTATAGAGGAACTCGTTACATATTACTTCAGTAGGACATTCACAGCCAAAGAAATAATTGGTTTCTTATTGTTTGTGCATAACATTGCTATAAACAGAACTGCTTTGAAGAGGATGTTAAAAAGATTAGGTTTAAAGCGTCGAGGCATAGAGAGTTCATTGGCTGAAATAGTTGAAGGAATTCATCACTTACGTAGAATGGGAGCCACAAATGTAGGTTTCCGAACAATGTGGAAACTTTTAAATATGACTCGTGGAATTATTGCAACCCAGGAAACCGTTCGGATAGCTTTAGGAGTAATAGACAGAAACGGGGTAATAGACAGGACTCGTCGACGTCTTAATAGAAGGTGTTATAACAGTGGTGGTCCAAACTTCTGTATTCACATCGATGGGTATGATAAGCTCAAACCTTATGGAATTGCAATTCATGGCTGCGTGGATGGTTTTTCGCGTAAAATTCTTTGGCTTACGGCAAGCCAAACAAATAACAACCCGAGAAGTGTAGCACACAATTTTGTCAAACATTTGAAAAAATATAAACGTTTACCACGAATGGTTCGAACAGATCCAGGAACAGAAAATGTAATCATCCATAGAATTCAGATGGGTCTGCGTTTTCCTCACGTTGACAACATGTCTGGAATAAACAGTGTAACAATCGGCAGATCAACTGCAAATCAAAGAATTGAAATGTTGTGGAGCTTTTTGATGCCACGATTTACTTTATTTTGGAAAGGTTTATTTATGTCCCTAATTGAAGAAGGACATCTGAATAACACAGACCCCATCCATCTGGAATGTGTAAGGTTCTGTTTTTTACCAATCATTCAGCGTCATTTAGATGAATTTAGAGAAGTTTGGAATACTCACAGGATTCGTGCACAGAGGCGGGAGGACCAAGCTTGTGGTATTCCAGATATAATGTATTATCAACCACTAATTTATGGGCGATTAGACAGGTCATTACCTCTACCATGCGAAGACAGTGTATTGGACAATATATTAGAAATCTATACAGATTCGATTCCTCCGCGAGGTACGACTGAAGAATTTAGACAGTTAGTTACTCTCGTAACGGGACAGCCGGTGGAAAACTTTGATGTCATCACAACACCCAGTGATGCCAAAAAGCTATATTGTGACCTGTCGGAGGTGTTGTCTACTTTTATGCTGCACTAGTGTAAAGATATTTTTCTCTTTAAACATTTTAATTGATTAAAATTCATTTTGCTTTTTAACGCTTTTGGTATCTAGTTAAAATATCTGAGCATGTTTGTTAATTCACAATAAAAAACATTGATGGCCCATTGATTTGTATTTTTTTATTTTTCGGACATAGTGATTCCGATTGCTGCCATGGGAAGCGAAGTTTCCAATTTTTGGCTTTAGGTCCAACGAGCATCCTTTTTTTTATTGAAAATTTGACGTTCATTTTATCACCCATTTCATATTCATCAACTTATATAAGGCCAAATAAAATAATAGGTGTGGTTCCGGTTACCCGACCGACCCTATTTTGGAGCGCCGACCCTAATACATTTTATTGCTAAAATGAATAAGTTAATATGTTTGATATATCCTTTCACAATATTTTCAGTTCGTATAACCGCTACTCAGTATAAACGTGAATTATTTCCGGATTGTGATGGCTAAAAAAACAAATAAAAAAATAAAATAAAAAACTATTGCCGACCTAGCGACCCTGATTTTTTTCAGCATTTAACCGGAACCACACTTATTATTTTGTTTTGCCTAACCGTTATCGTGTTGCTGGGGGCTTACTAATAACCAAGCAATCAAATAAAGAAATTTATTAAATATAAACAAACGAATCAATCAAACTGACAAAAAAAATTACAACAAAATTCCAGGCCACAAATATTAAACTGCGTCTGACGCGGGTTTCGTCTACACAAAACTCATCAGAGACACACAGTCAAAAGTTGTATTGCCAAGTAATAAAAGTAGAATATGAAGAACACAACTTATAAAATGAAAAGTTTTGTGACAAGTAGAAGAAATATGACATAAGATTATTTGAATCAATCTCATAGACATAACAGAATCTTTTCTGAATCTAAGTAGACTTCCGAGTGTTTTTGCTGTACCACTATAAGCTCATCTGTTTGCTGAAATCATTGGTCTACTACATGTACAACTTAGATTAAAAGCAAATCTCATGCAATATTTTCAAATTTGAAACTATAGTTGTGACGTCAGTGTATACCCGCTGATCTTTTAGGTACACAAAAATGTAGTTTTTATTCTACAAGACAAAAACATGATAAAAGCTTATTTTGACATTTAAAGGGCTATAACCCCTACAAATCGTCGTCTTGCAACATCGACCCAATGGAGACCTTTGTAGAGCTTAATGACCTAAAAGTTTTAGCAAGCAACAGCTTTTTTCTATCCGCCATATACTAGTAGTTTTAATTCTATAAGGCAAAACACGTTTAAAGGGCCACATGCCCTAGAATGTGTCGTCTGAAAACATCAAAGCTATGGTGACTTTTGTAGCGCTTAATGAGCTGAACATTTAAGCAAGCAATAGCTTTTCTCTATCTGCAATAGTTTTCATTCTATAAGACAAAAAATTCGTAATTTGACGTTTAAAGGGCCATAACCCCTATAAGGGGTCATCTGACAACATCGACCATACTGAAACTTTTGTAGAGCTTAATTGTTAACAAGCTGAACGTTAAAGCAAGCAAGAGCTTTTCTCTGTCTGCATTAGTTTTCAATTTTTAAGGCAAAAGCACAAAAACCACTTATTTTGATCTTTAAGGGGTCATCATACAAGATCGACTCAATGGAGACTTTTGTAGAGAGCTTTTGATTCTGAAGAGCCTTAGATCCATTAGATTTTTTTTCTGTTATACTTTTTGAATTATAAGCCTTCAAAGGTGATTTTACACTAGGTTCTATTTTTAGCTTCGGCGGCCATGTTTTTCAACGAACCAAAAATCCAAACGACACTTTTATAGAGGACATCCAAAAGAATAATCATATCAAGTTTCTTGGCATTTTGTCAAGTGGTTTCAGAGGAGAAGATTTTTTGAAAAGTTGAACGCCCGAGCGGACGGACGGACGACGGACACCGAGTGATGGCAATAGTGATGTCAATAGCTTACATGGACATGTTGGAAAACACAATTTAAACATAAGATTGTAAGAAAGGATTATTGTCTATCTTGTTAGGTACATGTATTACACCTAAGCATCTGATTTCTGGACACCTTTGTTTATGATCTACGCATCCGTAAAAACGTTATGTGGTCTTGGCCTCATTTCCACGCTTCAATGACTCATATTTATCTATATTTTAGCTCACGCTCACATAACCCGAAGGGTCATGTGAGCTATTGCCATCACTTGGCGTCCATCGTCCGTCCGTTAACTTTTTCAAAATCCTCTGACACCAATTGTAACCAAACTTGGTATAGTTGTTCATTGGCATGTGTGGTATAGAACTAATGTGGGGATTTTTGATTTGTCGAAAATTGGCCACCGTGGCTAAAAATAGAACATAGGGGTAAATTGCAGTTTTTTTGGAAATAACTCAAAAACGGTCACAGATATCAAAATTTTGGCATAAGGTAAAAGTGATCAGCATGTCAAGATCTACCTTCCCTGAAATTGAAGAAGATCAGACACCCATGTAGAGTTATTGCCCTTTTTCTGGATATTTTTCTGATTTTTGCTCTTATTTCTCAGAAACTAAGATATTAGTGCAATTAAAATTGCATGTTATTAAGCATATCAGGGTGAAACATAACTAAGTACATATTTCAGGGTCAAAGTTGTAGGACTGTTTCTTATGGGAGTTATTTCCCTTATGTTATGACTTGATCAAAGTATTTATGAGAAAACTCAATTTTTCTGTTATCTTATTTTAAAAAAAAAATCAATTCACTGTTTTGCTGTTATTGGGACCCCCTCGTGCCCCCCTTAAAATTATGTCCGCTGATTGCGCCCATCTTGTATATCCCAACGGCACAAAAAACATAAATTTTGTAGAGGTATAAATCCAATGACCATTCACGATATGTTTGCTTTGAAGTGATCTACTGGTTTCAGAGGTGATATATTTAAACATTTCCCCTTAGGGTCCTATATTAAAACTATGTCCGCTGATTGCGCCGATCTTGTATATCCCAACGGCACAAAAACATAAATTTTGTAGAGGTCCATTCAAGGACCATCCATGTGATTCTTGCTTTCAATTGGTTTACTGGTGCCAGAGCAGAAAATTTTCACACATTTTTTTTCCATAGGATTCTATGTTAAAAATATGTCCGCTAATGGTGACCATCTTGAATTCCTAATTAGAACAAAAAAATCTAACTTTTATAAAGGTCTATCCAGTGACCATTCATGCAATGTTTGCTTTGAATTAGTTAATTGGTTTCAGCGGAGGAATTTTTTGAACATTTTCCCATAGGGTCCAATGTTAAAATTATGTCCGCTGATGGGGGCCATCTTAAATTTCTGATCAGCACAGAAACATAGCTTTTGTATAGGTCCATCCATTGACCATTCATGCAATGTGTGCTTTGAATTGGTTTACTGGTTTCAGAGGAGAAAATTTTAAAACATTTTCCGATAGGGTCCTATGTTAATACTATGTCCGCTGATGGCGGCCATCTTGAATATCCAATCGGCAAAAAAAAAAAACGCAACTTTTGTAGAGTCGATCAATCATACAAATCTATTCAATTGGCCTGATGGTATCTGACAAGAAGACCTATAAAGGTTAGCACTATCGGAACAAGTTATCTCCCCTTGGTGGCCATGTTGGATTTCCGATCGACACGAAAAACATAATTTTTGTAGAACACCATCTACTGAACACCCATGCTAAGTTTCGTTAAAATTGATCAAGTAATTTCAGACGAGCAGATCAAAATGTAAGACGCTAACGACGGAAGCTAAGTGGTAGCAATAGCTCACATGACCCCTCAGGTCAGGTGAGCTAAAAGCATTCCTTTAATATATTTCAGTTTCATTAAACCTGTTCTCCAAATGTAGCTTCCCATGGAAGCTGTGGTCTACTCCTTTTTTCGGTCTTTCTTCTGCGGTAATTAAAATTAAAAAGAAACAAAAAACTCTATTTTATCCAATGAAATTTATTTTCTTCGAAATTGTGATTCAAAATACACACACATATAATTAGAAAAAAGTTGTTTATTCATTAAAATTTGTCTCCGATCTTCATTTCGCGTTATCCTTCTCTGGGCAATATGCTGAATCTGAAGAACAAGGATTTTGAATTTATTTTCTCTTTTTTTTTCTCAGACCGTTAGTTTCAAACGGATGAAAATCATGGCTACCGAAGACATTTTAAGATTCTGATTGGTCAATCTTCAAAGATCTCTTGAATTTACAAGGCCAAATATTTTGAAAGTGCATGGCATATGACAAGGAAGCCCTTTACCCGCTTATCTCAGTTGTTGTTGATTGGGTGGCAAACCAAGCGGCAAGCACCCTACAAAAATTAGGTTGATGTGACCGTGACTTCATGCTTCACTGAAATTGGTGCAAGTTTACTTCAGAGAAACTACTTTGAGATGTTTCTTCAACACTATATGTACCTGTCTTAAGATGGTGTCGTGTCGCAGATCGGTGGACATACCATGGGAGCATTATATACAGAACAATGGACACTTCATGCCCCGCCAATGATCTGTATTTAAGATAACCAGCAGTTTGTTCAAAAACTGACCCTTAACTTCTTCATTAAAAAAAAATGAAATATTGAAGTTCATATCATAAGCTATCTATGTATAAAGTTTCAGAATGATGTCATAATGCCTTCATGATAAACTAACTTAAACCTGAATCTTAACCTACTTGGCTTTTAACATCGAAATTCTTTTAAAACAGACAAAGTCGATGACCCATGACCTCAAGGTGGCACCATCTGTTTCACACCAAATTGTTGAATTTCATATCATAAGCTATCTAAATGTATGTACAAAGTTGCATGATGATAGCATAACTCCTTCATAATAGACTAACTTGAACCTGAAC
This sequence comes from Botula fusca, assembly GCA_028566455.1. Lineage (NCBI taxonomy): Eukaryota > Metazoa > Mollusca > Bivalvia > Mytilida > Modiolidae > Botula > Botula fusca. The sequence continues at coordinate 13,400 of JAOXYH010109650.1, forward strand.
CTTAACCTCGGCTTTCAACATTGAAATTCTTTAAAAAAAAGACAAAGTCAATGACCTGTTACCTCAAGGTCGCAGCATCCATTTGGCATCCAATTGTAGCAGTTCACATCATAAGCTATCTATGTATAAAGTTTCATAATGATATCATAACTCCTTCATGATAAACTAACTTAAACTTAAACCTTACCCTGGCTTTAAAAACATCAAAATTCTATTAAAAAAGATAAAGTCGATGACCCGTGACCTCAAGGTCGCAGCATCCGTTACGCATCAAATTGTTGCAGTTCATATCATAAGCTATCTATGTACAAAGTTGCATGATGATACCATAACTCCTTCCGGATAAACTAACTTAAACCTGAACCTTAACCTGGGCTTTCAACATTGAAATTCTATTAAAAAAGACAAAGTCGGTGACCCGTGACCTAAAGATCGCAGTAACCGTTTCGCACCAAATTGTTGCAGTTCATATCATAAGCTATCTATGTACAAAGTTTCATGAAGATATCATAACTCCTTCATAAAAAAACTACCTTAAATGTACGGATGGACGTACGGACGGACAGATGGACGGAATAATTCAAACTTCACGGTGTCATTTTATGCTTCATTGTATAATCGGTCAATTGCCATCCTTAACAAGAATTTAATCGTGCATGAATCATTACAGTTATTAATTAGCCGGAACATATTTCCTATACTTTGTCGGGATGCTTGGTTTATCAGTATTCGGTGAGAATTAGGTCATCATAACCTTTATTTCATGCTTCATAAGCGTGGTGCAAGTTAACGTCAGATAAATTAAAATGATGTGTATTTCTAACTATACCCAAGTCACAGTATTGTCTTTCATACTGATATACCTTACCATTTACATATGTTTATTAATCCTATCATTAGCTCTGTGAGAGTCATGTGACAGTTTAAATCTCTATAACCTGAACTTAACGCACAGGTAGCTGTGCGATAACTGTAGAAGTTATCGCACAGTTACCTGTAGGATAAAATCCGGTTATTGGGGTGCGTAAATGGGTCACATTGTACTTTTATTCAATCTGATTAAATTCAGATCCCGTATCCTCGCTTAGCCCCGACGAGCAAAAGCGAGGATACGGGATCTGATTTTGATCAGATTGTACTTTATTTTGATATTCGAGAGGCGGTCGCGAAAAAAATCCATATCGTTGCCGGTGTGAGTGGCACAGAGCAGCATGAATTCAAAACTCTGCTTCCATAAAAAAAAATCTTCATGAACGCCATTTTAGTCCATTCAACTGTATGTGGTCTATTCAGAAAACAATCTGTTTGGTCGACTGAAAGACAACAAAAACATGAATTATGAATGTTTCAAATGTCTTTTTTCATTCTACATAGTTGTAATAATAATAATAATGATATTTGAAAATCGCATTTAAACACTAAAAAAGCAGCATGCAAAAAAGCTTTTCACAAGAACGATTTTACTTTCCTTTAAAGAAGTAACAACTGGCCTACTTCCAGTGTAAGACAATCTACCCCCAAATGTAAAATAGAATGAAATAAAAATTAAAGAATAAAAAAAAAAAACTAAAAGAATAATTCAAGTGTAAATATAATTCAAGAAAGGCAAGATTCTTTTTAAAGGTAAGATCCTTATTAAAAGTACTTACCTTTCTATGTCGCCCCGTTTCTGCTATTTGCAAGAAAATATACGTCCTCACTGATCAAACTCGTCCAACGTAATGCTAGTTGGTTCCATTTTATTAAAAGCAAGTCACATGTGTACCTGTGACCCGGCTACCCCTTTGTCTATATTTATATGACCTACATGAAGGTCACCACTAAAGTACGTCAAACCTTTAGACGAAAATAAAAGTTTGGGTACACTAAGGATAGTTCCGCAGTTTTTTTTCTAGTTCTATTTACGAAATGCGTCCAGAAATAATTCATAAACTAATATTTTGTATAGTTTACATAGATTACCATAGGTTAAAACACATACCGCATAGAATTTTCATAGATTTGTGGTGTATTGTAAATTATCGCACAGATGTACCTGAAAAACCCCAGGTAACACCTGGGTTTTTCAGGTACATCTGTGCGTTAATTTCCAATACACCACAAATCTATGAAAATTCTATACGATATCTATTACTTAAACCTCCTCCCCCAGTACTCATGACTCCTTTGGTGACGCTACCTGCTCCTGTAGAGTTGGAGTATAAAGAAAAAAGTTTATAATGTAAATGCTATAAGAAAAATCCCACTAAAGAGAAATAAGTATCTCATTGACTGCAAAGCTGTCAGGTCAGATGCATCAAGTGTAAAATATATTTCAAAAGAAGATGAATATTGCACAAATGTAAATATATGTGAAGATTTTTTTCACAATAATTGGAAAATACCAATGGTTCAGATAGCAGAAAATTTTCCTTATTTACCCCCAACTGCATACAAGAGAAACATATGGGGAAATCAATTTGAGGTAAACAAGTTGAATGAATTTATAGGTATATACAAGACAAAAAAATTGTGTCTGATTCTATTGATAGAGCTAAGCCTTATGTTAATACAGATTTGATGCAGTTATTAAGTCCTACGAAGTGTGCAAAAAAGGTGTCTACATTTACGGTAGCCCCGGAAATGGGAAAATCTCAAGTGTTTGGTATTTACTGATGGGCAAGCCTACGAGCTCAGAGATGGCCGCAATATAAAGCAATTTGCCTTCTCTGGACACGTAGGTGAACAGTACATCTGGATGGACGATTGCACCATCAGAGATGTACTGTTCCCTCAAACTATACTAAAACAGTTGACCGATTTTATTTCACCGGTGTAGTAGCCCCTACTACACCGGTGAAATAAAAGGTGCAAACATGTTTAAAGTTAAATGTACGAAATTATTCTTAACCAGTAATGACAGCCCAGGGAAAGTAATTAAAGAAGTACCTGGGTTCTCCACAAGATTTGATTTTATAAACGTGTCTAAGGGCAGTGCTGTGAAAAGATTATTCGATGGGTAAATAAACTGTTAATTTTACTATTTAGGGACGGACCATTTAACTTGAAAGGGGGGGGCTTGGCTTTTTTGTTGAGTCAGAATATTTTTTTCGCGCACAGCGCGGGAAATTTTTTTTAGTTTTTTTATGCAGCGCGACAAATTATTTTTTTCAAAATTTAACATTACGTTATATGGAGAAAATCTTGCTTCAGATTATTTTTTTTCTTCCCTTCTGGGCCAAATTATTTTTTTCCCAAAAATTCAGCAACAAAATATTTTTTTTTAGGAAAAAACCAAGGCCCCCTCTTCAAGTTAAATGGTCCGTCCCTTATTAGCACCATTTAGAGGTTATACTTATTCTTGTTAAAATGGCTGAATAATATTCCTGCATTGTATTATATGTTTGCTGAAGAAAAGAAAGATGTGAAAAAAAGCAAAAAAAGCAAAAAAATATTTATAAGACCTGAGGTGCTAATCGTTTTATTCTATCAATTAGTACTTTAGGCTTTTTAATTATTCTTGCTACTCTCATCACCTACCTGCCTGCTGCTGTTGAAGAAGGTGTGTTGTAAATGGCAATATCTACTACCCCAATACAAGTGTTGACTTATAATTAAAACAAGTCAAGCACCCACAATAGAGTAATATTTTTTTGCCTCATCTTTTCTCTTTCTTTTTTTCTCTAGAGGCTTCTCTCTTTTTCTTTCTTTAATTAAAGCATACAATAACAATAATACAATACATATTACAATATATTGAGTCCATTCAAGCTAATAAGGAGACAGCCACCAGAATCGTCATCTGAAATTAATATACATTTTACATATCAAAGTCAATGTCTTCTATGAATTCAGCATCATCAAATGTACATTTTTTTTCTATGTATATCTTAATGAGTGAAGGATTCAAATCCCTTCTCTTAATACATCTCCCTATCAATCTGTTACTTCGTCTTATTCTTTTATTATACGTAGACAATGTGGCATAAAAAAATTCTAAATTGGAGGAGTGTTTTACTAACCGTAAAGATTGTGAATGTTCCATTGACTAATGTCTCACCACCAACACCATCAACACAACCACAACAATGTATGCAGTCAGCAAAATGGTAAGAATAACCCCGAAAACAACCAGAAGAGTTTAGGTATTGGAATAATGAAACTGATGTAAATAACGATGAAAATGAACTTGCCACTACAACTGAAGAAGAGAAGAAAAAAAAGGGGGGCTAATTCCACCATGTACCTACCACTTGGCCAACGCCCCAGAGAGCTGTCCTCCATCCTCCCGCTCCCAGCACACCAAAGAAGAAGACTTACATGTATATATACATACACATGTAAACCAAGGTTGGCGTTTGATACCAAAACAGAAATTTTGAGTGTAGAAAACTGAAGATTTGTCGCAGAATCCTAGTTCTATAAAATGCTAATACAGTTATTGTTAATGTTAGAGTGAATTTTACCTCCTTACACCGAAAGTTATATGTAAGTTTTTAGGTTGTTGGTTGAAGAACATTTGAATCGAAACAAAAATCGGAAAGCATTGGCAGTGCTTGTTGAGCTTCAGAAGGCATATTGCAATGCAGCCCATTCCAGAATCTGTACGAGACATTTGGACACATGTGGTTATAGCATAACTAGAATGATTGCCATATCGAATGATCCAAAATGGACTCCATCATTTCAAGAGAAGATGCATGCATGCCATCAGTCTCATCTTCCTCCAACCAAATACAAAGTTTTGCGAAACACATGATTTGTATGTGGATGAACTGTCATTTGTATGTTGTATGGCATCTATTCGTATGGTAATGAATTACATTGAGAGTGCAAGTGATGATGACAAACAGTAATTCTGTGAATTTATGGCAACGGTTGTGACCTCTGACTTCAGAGACATAATGGTCACACTTGCCACAACAACTGAAGAAAAGAAGAAACTAGAGGCTCAGGTGAGCCTGTATCGCTCACCTGATTTAAATAAGCCCATTGAGAAATGTCTGCATGATGAATTGTCCACTGAAGAAGGCCATTTTGAGTGCAGATTAGGGTCATCAGATACATGTATATTGTGAAATTCAACCAAATATTGCTCCAAATTGGCAAAGCCTTTAAAACATTTTTCCCAAAGGGTCCTATGTTAAAACTATGCCAGCTTATGGCAGCCATCTTGGATGCATGTTGAGGTTATTTGATATGATTCTAAAATGGAACCACCTAAGGACCATTACACCAAAGTTAAGTCCAAACTAGCCTAGCAGTTTCAGAAAAGAAGATTTTTAAACATTTTCCTATAGGGTCCTATGTTAAAATTATGTCGGCTGATGATGGCCATTTTGGTTGGCAGTCTGAGTCATCGGATATAATTCTGAAAAGGGACTGCTAAAGGACCATTCCCACAAAGTTTGGTCCCAATTGGCCTAGCAGTTTCAGAGAAGAAGATTTTTAAACATTTTTCCCATTGGGTCCTATGTTAAAACTATGTCAGCTGATGGCGGCTGTTTTGGTTGGCGGACGGGGACATTGGATATAATTCTGAAAGGGGACCACCTAAGGACCATTCCATCAAAGTTTGGTCAAATTGGCTAAGCAGTTTCAGAGGTGAAGATTTTTAAACATTTTTCCCATAGGGTCCTATGTTAAAACTATGTCGGCTGATGTCGGTGGTCTTGGTTGGCAGGCGGGGTCATCGGATACAATTCTGAAAGGGGACCACCTAAGGACCATTCCAACAAAGTTTGGTCCCAATTGGTCAAGCAGTTTCAGAGAAGAAGATTCTTAAACATTTTTCCCATAGGGTCCTATGTTAAAACTATGTTGGCTGATGGCAGCTATCTTGGTTGGCTGGCGGGGTCATCGGATATATTTCTGAAAGGGGACCACCTAAGGACCATTCCATCAATGTTTGGTCCCAATTGGCTAAGCAGTTTCAGAGGAGAAGATTTTTAAACATTTTCCCATAGGGTCCTATGTTAAAACTATGTCGGCTGATGTCGGCAGTCTTGGTTGGCGGGCGGGGTCATCGGATACAATTCTCAAAGAGGACCACTCAAGGATCATTCCAACAAAGTTTGGTCCCAATTGGCCAAGCAGTTTCAGAGGAGAAGATTTTTAAAGATTTTTTTGCCGAATTTTCTTTTTTTAGCCATGGCGGCCATCTTGGTTGGTGGGCAGGGTCGTCGGATACAATTCTGAAAGGGGACCACCCAAGGACCATCCCTGCCAAGTTTGGTCAAAATTGGTCCAGTGGTTTCAGAGGAGAAGATTGAAATGTGAAAAGTTTACGGACGGACGGACGGACGGACGACGGACGCCCAGTGGTAGCAATAGCTCACTTTGACCCTTCGGGTCAGGTGAGCTATAAAAGGGGGGCTAATTGCCAACGCCCCAGAGAGCTGCCCTCCATCCTCCCGCTCCCAGCACACCAAAGAAGAAGACTTACCTGTATATATACATACACATGTAAACCAAGGTTGGCGTTTGATACCAAAACAGAAATTTTGAGTGTAGAAGACTGAAGATTTGTCGCAGAATCCTAGTTCTACATGCATTAATATGTTAATTCAGTCATTGTTAATGTTAGAGCAAATTTTACCTCCTTACACCGAAAGTTATATGTAAGTTTTTAGGTTGTTGGTTGAAGAACATTTGAATCGAAACAATAATCGGAAAGCATTGGCAGTGCTTGTGGAGCTTCAGAGGGCATATTGTAATGCAGCCCATTCCAGAATCTGTACGAGACATTTGGACACATGTGGTTATAGCATAACTAGAATGATTGCTATATTGAATGATCCAAAATGGACTCCATCATTTCAAGAGAAGATGCATGCGTGCCATCAGTCTTATCTTCTCCAACCAAATACAAAGTTTTGCGAAACGCATGATTTGTATGTGGATGAGCTGTCATTTGTATGTTGTATGGCATCTATTCGTATGGTAATGAATTCCATTGAGAGTGCAAGTGATGATGACAAACAGTAATTCTGTGAATTTATGGCCACGGTTGTGACCTCTGACTTCAGAGATCATAATGGTGAAACTAGCCACAACAACTGAAGAAAAGAAGAAAAAAAAAGGGGGGATAATTCCACCATGTACCTACCACTTGGCCAACGCCCCAGAGAGCTGCCCTCCATCCTCCCGCTCCCAGCACACCAAAGAAGAAGACTTACCTGTATATATACATACACATGTAAACCAAGGTTGGCGTTTGATACCAAAACAGAAATTTTGAGTGTAGAAGACTGAAGATTTGTGGCAGAATCCTAGTTCTATAAAATGTTAATACAGTTATTGTTAATGTTAGAGTGAATTTTACCTCCTTACACCGAAAGTTATATGGAATAGATAGAAAAAACAACAAGTTATCTTGTAACATGTAAGATAAAAACGTTGGCAAATTTGATATCTACAAAATTATGTAGATTCTACAATACCATACGTTCTATTTCTATGTGTAGTTTAAGCTGTGCATAGACTGATAATATAGGTAAAATATCGGCCATTGTATTCAAAGTGTAACCATGAACCATAAGAGAAGATTTTTTAAATAAAACTAGAGGCTCAGAAGGCTGAGCCTGTATCGCTCACCTGGCATTGAGCCAATCAGAAACAAATAAGCCTAAAGTGGCCATAATCATTGTTTAACTTTATACAGGACCTCCCATAAATGTTTCCAGTCAAATATTATTCCATTTGGCCAAGCAGTTTTAGAGGAGATGACTTTGTTATGTATCAACCAATCAGAAACAAGAATCGTCCATGGCGGCCATGTTTTTTGTCCGACCGGAACGAAATGAGCAAACTTGATTAAGGACCTTGCATAGATGCTTCCTGCCAAATATTGTTTCGTTTGGCCGTGCGGTTTCAGAGAAGAAGATTTTTTTATGTATCAGACAATCAGAAACAAAATCGTCCGTGGCGGCCATGTTTTTTGTCCGACCGGAACGAAATGAGCAAACTTGATAAAGGACCTTACATAGATCATGCTTCCTGCCAAATATTGTTCCATTTGGCCAAGCGATTTCAGAGGAGATGATTTTTTTTATTTATCAACCAATCAGAAACAAGAATCGTCCATGGCGGCCATGTTTTTTGTCCGACCGAAACGAAACGAGCAAACTTTGTAAAGGACCTTACATAGATGCTTCCTACCAAGTTTGGTTAAATTTGGCCCAGCCGTTTCAGAGGAGAAGATTAAGAAAAGCGAAGAAATACCAAAGGGATAATCAGCAAAAAGACTGACAAATTCCGGAGAACAGCAAAGACACAACCGAAACAGCACCAACATAACATATATAAACTAAAAACAAATGAACAACATGGACCCCACCAAAAACCGTATATGAAAATATGAAAAGTTAACAGACGGGCGGATGACGGACGCCAAGTGATGACAAAAGCTCACATGGCCTTTGGCCAGGTGAGCTAAAAACAAATGGACAGAAAGACAGGTGCCAAATGTTGAGGTCAGTTGAGTTAAAAACAAATATCTAGGTATTTGTGTACAGGCACTTTAATAAAATAGTTTTAGGAAAAATGTTTAAATGCTTTATTAAAAATAAAATATCACAGCATGCTATTTGCACAGATTATCAAATAAAAGTCATATTAATACAAACATTTTTGTCAGCAAAACTAATAAAGGGATACCAGCTTCTCCTAAGCGTAACCATCATATAAACAAAAGGCCTGTAAGCATTAATAATGTAAAAACAAAAGAAGCAAAGATTCAGATACATTTTGATAAAATGTAGTTGCACGCAGAGTCGTGCTTAGCATACCCCCACTCGCTTTGAAAGTGAAAGGAACAAAGAAAAGTTTCACCAAAATTAAGCCTACAACATAAAACTCAAATCTACAACTATGCATTCCAAAAATCAAAGATTAGGACTTAATTCGACAAGAGATATCTGCAACAGAAATTTATAATACAGAGTACATGAAAAAAATTAAAGTCCTGTCAAACAGAAAGCAAATAACCTAGATACCTTAAATTATCTTACAACATACAAGTCATACAAAGGACCCTGCATTCTAAAAATCAAATTTTAGGATTAATTATTACCAGAGATATCTGCGACGAAAATTTGTAATACGGAAAATATGACAAAATAAAAAAAGTCCCATCAAACAGGAAGTTTAGAGCTTCAAGACACAAAAATAAATTACAACATACAACTCATATCAATGATCCAACATAGCAAAAATCGTAGCTTTTGAATCGATATTACCAGAGATATCTGAGACGAAAATTTGTAATACGGAATACATGAAAATATAAACAAAGTCCCGTCAAACAGGAAGTGCAGAACTTAGAGACCCAAAAATAGATTACAACATTCAACTCATATCCATGACCCTACATACCAAAAATCAAAGCTTTAGAATAAATATTACCAGAGATATCTGCGACGGAAATTTAAGTGTGACGGACGGACGGACGGACAGACAAGGCGATTCCAATATACCCCCCTACTCGGCGAGTGGGGGTATAATATTTACTGCACTGGTTACATTGGTTAACTTTTAACAAGTTTGGACACGTAAACCTTAAACATTCTAACATCTATATACATGTATAAAATGTGGGCAAAAAAGTGAATCGTAAAAAATATATATCACAGCATGCTCTTTGCATAAATCATCCAACATAAAATAATAATAAAATTAGTTATAGTTAAAAAAAAAAGTACAATTGTGAGGCATTCTGCCAGGAAAAATAGCTTGAATTCAACAGTTCTTATAAAAAAGCAAAAAAGTACATGACCAGGTACTATGTTAAATGTTAAATGAATGTTGCAGATTGTATGCTTTTTTAATTGAAGTAGATTGACTTGACATCAGCGATCATGGTCCTACACATAGGACATGGTTGGAAATTCTCTTTAAAATGCAGTGCACATGTGTAACACAAACTGTGTACACATGGCAGGATAACGGCATCCACTTCTCTGTCAACGCATACTGTACATATACGATACGAGTTGGGCAACTGCATATTAACCTAGAAATAGAAGCATGAACAAATAATTGTACACTTGTAAAATACATGTGCAACATACTGTAAATTGGAACATAATTACTATTTCAATTAATTGAACAAGAACTGTATTGTCAGTTAAACTAACTCTATTTCACTATTTTATTGAGGTCTAATATCAGTAAACACAAAAAACTGAGGGGCTGTGCCAAGAGCGCATGATACGCCCGTCACCTGCTGTCTCTTCAAAAGGGATCAGGCTTTATTGATATTAACATTGTGTTAAAATATCAAGAATAATGCCAAAGGAAATTCGAGTAGACGTGCATATAATAAAATCAAGAATTTTTATGGAACAAAGTCCCATTTCTCTAGAATTGTAATTCAGAATTTTGTCAAAATGGACAGGGGATTAAAATTTATAAATGTTAACATTCTGTGAAAATTTCAAGAAAATCTGTTAAAGGAGATCTGAGTTAGTGCAGGACGTTCAATATTTTTTTTTAACAAAGTCCCATAACTCTGGAACAGCAAGTCAGAATTTCTTCAAAAATGAAAGGGGATCAGGGTTTATTTATATTAACATTGTGTTTAAATTTCAAGAAAATCCGTCAAAGGAAATTTGAGTTGGTGTACGACATTCAATAAAATCAAGAAATTTTGTCAAACAAAGTCCCATAACTCTGGAAAGGCATTACAGAATTTCGTCAAAAATTAAAGAGGATCAGGGTTTTTAAATATTAACATTGTGTTAAAATTTCAAGAAAATCCGTCTTAGGAAATCTGAGTTAGTGTATGACATTCAATAAAATCAAGAAATTTTGTCGAACAAAGTCCCATAACTCTGGAACGGCAATTCAGAATTTCGTTAAAAATGAAAGGGGGGTCAGGGTTTATAGATATATACATTGTGTTAAAATTTCAAGAAAATCTGTCAAAGGAAATCTGAGTTAGTTTACGACATTCAATAAAATCAAGAAATTTTGTCAAACAAAGTCCCATAACTCTGGAACGACAATTCAGAATTTCGTCAAAAACGAAAGGGGATCAGGGTAAATGGATATATACATCGTGGTAAAATTTCAAGAAAATCCGTCAAAGGAAATTTGAGTTAGTGTACGACATTAACAGACAGACGGACGGACGGACAGACGCGGGGTATACCATAATACGTCCCGTCATAGACGGGCGTATAAAAATACATGTCAAATATTCAAGTGGTTTACACAATACAGTAGTTAGAAGAAAAGCTGTAGTCCTAGTTGATATGATTGATAGATCTTCACATGATATGACATACAGATAGTCTAGAGTAAACTCCAGCAAAAATATTTTCCTGTATTATGCCAGGGAACAATAAACTTACCTTGAGGGTCATGAAAACCCCCAAGGTGAAAATAGCCTTAAAACACTTTAATGAATGCAACAGCTCACATGTATGGTAGCCAATATTTTCATTCGTCTTTAAAGATATCCAATACATTTTCTAATATATCTGATAAAAGTTGTAAGGGCTATTCCAGTTAAAGTACCTAGGGGTGTGTGTGTGTGTTGGAACCCCACTTATCATTAGGGATACCATCAAGAGATTTTTTTTTTATTTCTTGCAGTAATTTTCATTACAATAACACTGAAAATCCCCAACTAAGGTTTATTTATGAAAACAGCATTCCTCCCCCTCTATATAATTTTACTAGAATAGGCCTAAAATATCTGATAAAGTATATGAGATATCCTATTAAGTTTACAAGATATCTCAAAAGTCAGGAAGGGCTCTTCTGATGTTTGAACGTTCACCAAAAATTTCGGACGGACAGACGGACAAAGTGAAAACTCGATAGGGGGCCCTCATGAAAATAGATGGCATATATACAATACTGTCTTTAGAATTATTATTTGGCATTTTATACATGTACTTATATATACATGAGCTATACTTACAGTAGAAGTGTCGGCATGCACTGTAAATGTGCTGGTGGAAGGAGTAGTTGTTATGGACACCTTTTGATCCATTGTACTATTAGTTGTAACAGTAGCTGGTTTGGATACTTTGGGAGGGAAAATTATTGGTAGTACGTTATTGTTATCATCCTCCTCTTCATCTGATTCCGAACCTGTTAATGCTAAAAGATCAGGAATCTGCAAGAAAATCATTCAAAATAATAAATATTTACAATTGTCTGATTTCTCCCAGTGATTTTTTTTTTCATGACGCCTGTGAAAATATAGAAACTTTTGAACTAATAGCATTCAAAAAATTAACTGATTTACATGTGCATGCATGTTCATTCGTTAACCTTTACATGGTTTGAAACACTTACCATCTGTCATTGAGGTCGTCCCGATCACTCCTGACTATTATCAAATACTAGTCAGTGTTCAAGAAACGTGTTTTTCTTAATCAATATGGTTACATTTACCTATCTTTAGCTTCAAATTCTGTTTCCAAATTTAGATTGACCGCTAGGCCTACTCGACTAATTAGGGTCAGTTTGATTATTCAATGACGGGAATTTCCAAAATCATTAGGTATAAGCCTTTTAAATGATATAGGCATGCGCAATTAAAGTTCAGGAAAGGTTGTGTGAATAACGGATTTGCCGAAGTCGAATTTTTGACTGGTATGACAAGAATTCAAAAGTCATTGATTTTTATCTTAAAATGCCAAAATTTGTTCGCGTAAGGCTTTAAAACTATGTTTTATAAGTTTTTAAGACCATGTTCAGTAATAAATTTATGATATATTTTTTTTCACAAAAATGACAGGTTCTATGCCTTTAAATATGCATAAATAAAAAAAAAAAGTTTTTTTTAAAGCAAATCAGAACTTAGCAGCTAGGAAGTTCCACTTGTCCAGTTTTGTACTGTTAAAGCAGTAAATATTACCCCTAGAATACAAGGCAAAATAGAAAAGAACATCCTGGACAGTGAGTGTAATAATCAAATATAAGCAGAGATATGTCTTGCCAAGTGATGCCCTATAATACACAAAATTTGCTCCAAAACTGAAATAATTTCATTCTAAGGCATCTTCCTACCAAGTATCATTCACCTAACATAAGCACTTCATGTTGAATAGACTGGTCAAAACTTAACATTTGTGGACTTCGACAATGCAGTCGCCAGAATCTCTATCCCTTAGTCTCGCCTTCCACGACTTTGTTGGATGGCTTCACACAAACAATTTTTTTCTTGTTTCATAACATTTTTATTACAAGCCACTATTTAATCTGAAAATATTATCCACATGTACACAAAGTTGACAACTATTTTCATTTTATCATTGAAACATAGGTAATCAACGATTACAAAGTTCACCTCGTTTACCCCATAAATCAGTATTAAAAGTAAGCAAGTCACTAAACCATGAAATAATGAATACAGCGATCTAATTTCACCTGTATTCTGACCTACTACCTTTGATGCATCTATATACCAAGTTTGATGATCCTACCATGCATAAATGTTGAGATATGAACTTGTCAGAAAACTTGAATGTAAGTCACAGTGACCTAAGTTCACCAGGATGGTGATCTACTTCCCCTGATGCATCTATATACCAAGTTGGATAATCCTACCATGCATAGTTGTTGAGATATGAACTCATCCTAAAACTTGAATGCACATGTTAGTCACTCAAGCAGAAAATCTAGGTCACAGTGACTTACTTTCACCTGGATGCTGACCTCCTACCCCTGATGCATCTATATGCCAAGTTTGATGATCCAACCATGCATACTTGTTGAGATATGAACTTGTGAAAAAACTTTAATGTAAGTCTCTCAAGGGTGAAATGTAGGTCACAGTGACCTATTTTCAACTGGATGCTGACCAACTACCCCTGATGCATCTATATACCAAGTTAGAGGATCTTACTATGCATAGTTGTTGAGATATGAACACGTCTGAAAACTTGAATGTAGACACGGATGTGGAGGCGGACGTGGACACCAGGGGTACACCACCAGTCCCCCCCAACTTCGTTAAGACGAACAAAAAACCAGTTTGATAGTTTAAAATGACCTTTTTTGCATAAAAGCATTGTGAAATGATTTTAGTTGCTTCAAACTGACAAGGTGAGGGTTTTTGAAATAGCCGCATGTGATGTTTAATTTTTAAACAAACCACAATGGATATACAAAATTTCAAAAGTGACCATCCTTTACATTAGTATTACCTTATTTTTTGTAAGAAGATATATCTTAGCCTTTTGATTTCCATTTTCCTCATAAATAGCCTTTGGAGAAAATCCCTCACGAGAAAGCTCTCCCCTGCTGCTTCCAAGTTTGGTATGCATTTGTGATAGTTTGCCTTTGAGGCTCTTTCCTTGTGTAAAGTATAGATCTTCCATCTTGTGTAAACATGAATCATAGTCTAAATTACTTTCAAAAATCATGTCAGTTGTAGGAAGTGGTCTGTCTTTTCTGGAACGGACTTGTACATATGCACCTTTGTTAAAGATATAGTGCTTCCAGCCTGGGCTCAATTTCACTGTTGAGTTAGAAATTTTATTTCTTTTTTCTGAAGATGAACCCTACAAAATAATTGTATTATAAACATTTAATTAAAAGAGTGAACACTAAAGTATATCTAATTTTCACCTGCCAGCACCATCACAGAAGTCCTTAAAAGGTCAACCCCATTTGAAGTTTCCAACTACTGTTATTATACTTTTCTAGACTTTTCGCAAACTGTTGAAGTAATCAAAAGAAGAATCAAGACCAAGGTCAAGGTCCAATGATGGGGAACAGCTGTATTTGTCTTGTACATGGGTTTCATCAACCTAGGACATATTGACTTGCTTGTTTTTTTATAGGGTTTTTGAGGGTAAATTTAAACTTAAACTTAAACTTAATTTCAATAGGATTTAAATAACACCAACAGGTTTGGCAAGTAATGGGACATTATATGATACTCTGGCACATTTACCAAAAAATTGTTCAAACAATAAAGTGGTCTTTTTGGTGGATTTTGCTGAAAATCCAACTTGACCTTCATTTCATTGGAAAAGAACAGCTGTGCAAAAATTTTTATTAACTCCATAGAAGTGTTTTCAATCTATCAATCGGATATCACGGGGGGACAGGCAGAAGGACACCAAAGCGAACAGAGGGTATACATGTAACATATTTTCTTGCCAGTTTGTATTGGAGGGTATAGAAACTTGACAATATGTTCTGCAGACCTCAGGGATCAATGACATATAGATGTACAGACATGATCAATATTATATCCCACTTGTTTTTGCTCGTATTTTTGTTCAGTACATTTATTGTGGTTCGGATAATCTCTAGTCAGATTGGGTGAATTTCTGTGTGATTTTTATAGTTCGTCTATTACTGCTTTTGTTTCCATTGATTTTTCCTTTGACCACTTGTTGGGGGAGGGTTGGGATCCCACTAAACTAGTTTGACCCCACCACATGTCTCATGTGCCTGTCCCAAGTCAGGAATGTGGTCAGAAGTTTGTCTCTGTTTTTTTATATTAAATGTTTTGATTTTGTGGATTTCTGTTTGATTTTTATAGATCGTTATTTCTTGTGTTTTTGTGTTTAATGCTTTGATTGGGTGAATTTCTGTTTGATTTTTATAGTTCTTTGTTTCGGTGTTTTGTGTTATATGTTTTGATTGGGTGAAATTCTGTTTTTTGGTTGTTTGTTTTTTAAACTGATTTTGTTTTTCTTATTTTTCCTATGACCACTTGTTGGGGGAGGGTTGGGATCCGATTAAACTAGTTCAACCCCACCACATGTATCATGTGCCTGTCCCAAGTCAGAAATTGTGGTCATAGGTTTGTCTTCGTGGTTTTGTTTTAAATGTTTTGTTACATGTACATTATTGTAATATTCAGGTAAGAGCAGTTAAATTTTACGTATACACGTTTTATTTATTTGGGGCGATTTAGAGCTTTTCACAAGGAGTGGGATTCCACCCTTGTTGAAGGCCTTGTGGAGACCTCTAGATTTGTCAATCTTATGTTTTTTCTCGTGGATAGAGTGCGGTCTCTCTGACGCTTACTCCATATCTTTTCTTTTTCATGAAAAATCCAAGGGGATTAATATTGCAAATCTTCACTTTGAAAGTTATTTTGCAAGACTGATATAATTCTACCCTTTTATTCAAACATAGTTATACAGATCTTCCAAGAAGGATACAAAGTAAAAACAGAAGATACCGACGCAACAAAACAGAGGCATAAGTAAAAAAGTCACAATGTCAAAAGGACGGCAAGACCAAACCAATTCATGAACTGCTTGACTTACCATGGCATAAGCAGCTTTTCTTTTGGCTGTACATTTATCTTTCAGGCTGGAGATTACACCTAGCATTTCTTCCTTGGAAAGGGGGTTATCTAAAAATACAAACTAAAATAGTCAAGTAAAAGACTAACTATATGTTTGGACTTACAAGATGAAGTATCAATGTTGTCATGTAATAAAGTCTAATTTCATCAGAATCAAAGTGTGTAGCAGTGCCAGGATTAGGCTGTTACAGCTCAACACGAAAGTGTTTTCCAATCTCAGAACCGATTATGTTGAAATTTTCATCATACTGTGATACACTTTAAAAACATTTGAAAACTGTTGTCGACTCAAATGATGGGAATGCAGCTATGTCAGTATAACTTACTTAAGGTAATAGTAAATCATACTGACATAACTGCAAAACATTTGCATTTCAAGTTTCCCTGTTTTACACATATCCTAGCACAAATTCAAACTAAAGTAAAAACTTTTTAATTAGAAAACGGAAAACTCTAAATACCTTTTAAACAGTTTGAAATAGGAAAATAATTCAAACTTCAATTTGTCCACATTTTTACTACCATTTTAAATTTTACAAATATTTATTTATACCAATTATTGCGTAGACTGCACTCATCATACACATGCAGCCAATGCATCATTTTGCCAGGTAAATATGAAGTGAATACCAAACATTTATGCGACATTGAATATTTTCTACACAGTCAGTGGACACAGACAAAAGACTTGATGGTCAACCCTCAGCAAAACAAAAAAAAGGACAATGGGGGATTAAATCTTTATCACCTAAGTGCTTACCTGTCCATACTTTGTCAAATTAAATACAAAATTTTGACTAAAATTTTGCATTTTTCTACATGTGCACAGCTGTAATCACAAACAATCCAAACATAATTTTTATATTTTCAAAATGGTAGTAAAATTTTGAACAACTTGTTGCCTGACCATTTTACTGTATCTTGTAGCATTTTGGAGTTATTTAGAAATTACTGTTTTCTAATTAAAAAGTTTGTACTTTAATAACTCACTAAATGTTAATAAATGTGGACACAGAAATATGTCTCGCCTGTGGGGGATGCATTGCCTGAGAATGCACTTTGATCGAAAACATGCAGCAGTTGTTACGAGTAAATAAAAAACTATGACATAAAAAAATAAAACCAAACATTCACTGAACCATCTTTGCGCAACTATAAGCCATTCCTGCTAAACTGACCTACATGTAATCAAAAACTTTAACATGAACATTTTCAAAGTCAGTGGACCATGACTGAGGGATCAGGAGTTTATAATCTCCGTAGAAATGAGATTAGACATTACTTATACACTTGCATATCAAATATCATTGACCTACCATAAACAGTTCCTGTTAAACTGACCTAATCACAAACTTTGACATGAAAATTTTCAAAGTCAGTGGAC
>JAOXYH010109650.1:31153-45983 GCA_028566455.1 Botula fusca
TTGACCTACCATAAACAGTTCCTGTTAAACTGACCTAATCACAAACTTTGACATGAAAATTTTCAAAGTCAGTGGACCATGACTGAGGGGTCGGGAGTTAATCATCTCTATGGAAATGAGATGGGACATTACTTATACACTTGCAGAACAAATATCATTGACCTACCATAAACAGTTCCTATTAAATTGACCTAATCACAAACTTAAACAATTGTTGATGCCGGCCACGCTGCCGCCGCCAGAAAGACCATACCTATGTCTAGCCTTCCGCGACAAACGTTGCAGGCGAGACAAAAATACTTCATACAGTGAAACCTGTCTAAATCGAACACCCTTTGGTTTCAATTATTTTTGTTTGGTTAAGACAGGTGTTTAGATTAAACAGATTTTATTTGTATAAATTCTTAAACTTGGGACTAAATATGATGTTTGGTTTACACAGGTTTTTTGTTAACTCAGGGTTTGGTTAAGACATGTTTCACTATAATGGAAAGCAAACAAATGTGTGTAAGAATATCACAATCTATTGCTACAATACTTACTTTCTGTAACAGTAGACAAACTAGTATGTGATGAGGCTGAAAAAGTATTGATATTTGAATGTACTAGATTCTTAAATATTAGAAGGATAGTGTTCTTGTTGACAAAATTGACTGAAATATATTGCAACATGCAACTTTTTAAGAAGATACCCAGACGAGAATGAATTATTTGCCTGGACTTTAAGAACATACCGGTATGTAAATTGTAGACTGTATACATGCACATGTAAGTATTTGGACTGCACACATAGTCTGATTAGACCGTATGTGGGTATACTCATATGGTCTAACCTTAGTTCAAAGAAAAACAATTTGGTTGCATGTGTTGTCATGCCAAGCATACCGCCACTCGTAGTCTCGTACCTAAGTCCAGTCAAACAGGAAGTTGATATTGGAAACCAACAAAAATAAATTACAACACAAAGATCATAAGTAGAAAGCTGAATAACAAATTTGAAATCAATCCTTTCAATGAAAGCTGAGAATTTTGCAACGAAAATATGTCAAAATATGAACAATGCTAAAACAGTCAAAGTCCCGTCAAACAGGAAGTTGATATCATAAAGTAACAAAAATCGCTTACAACCTACAACTCATAAGTACGAAGCTGCATACCAAATTTGAAATCCTGTTTACCGAAAATCTGAAAAAGCAGGCGACATACATCTTCTATGGAAGACCGCAATTCTAATTTTTTAGTAACAGCGGCCATGTTGTTTAAGTGGTTTCAGAGGAGAAGACCCTTAAAGAAAAGTTAACGGATGACAGGTGCCAAGTGATGACAAAAAGAACAATAGCCCCTAGAAGGAGACATCCAACAACATTGACTCAATGGAAACTTTTGTAGAGCTTCAAAAGCTTTTCTGTATTGGCTACCTTTATTAAATGTACATAAAAATCAATATAAATCTTGGTCTGTCTTGGAAAACACATGAAAATTACTTTTTTGAAAAATGGCCTATGCCTATCAAATATTTACGAATTTTTTCAAAATTTCATTTAATATATATATACTACTTCTAATCTTACATATACATATCATAAGAAACATACCTCCTACTTCAGAGGCTGGTGTCCAATTCTGTTCTTCATTGAGTATCATGAGTTTGGTATTTGGAGGTAGAGTCGTAAAGTAAGCATCCTCCTCTACCTCCATACCATCTTCCTCTAACACCACTTTAACTGTACCAGTGTAACCAAATTTTAGACGACCTTTAAAATGAAACAACAAGTGTATCATTATTACATGTATATATGGTACAGATTTTGTTAAGAACAAGATTGTGGCATATAAACAACTGCGAACCGTATGCATTTTACAATGCCCAAGTTTTCTGTAAGCCAGATATGGCGTATTATCAAATGTTTATAAATAGAAGTTTTTGTCCTTTGATCATAGTTGATTATATTGTAATTTGCCAGCCATTATTAATGCCACAGGCTGATTTAATACCAGTTATGAACCATTTATCAATGCATGGCTCTACAATAACACTTGTCTGACATTATGTCAGAAACCAGACAAAAATCTGCTCAGACAAGTACAATCCAAAATGTACATGTCGAAGGGACAAGTAAAAGATCGGTCTTAGACATGTTGGAATACTCAATCAATATTTGAAACTTAGAAAGTAAAGAAATAGATAATTTAATGATGGCAGAATTATAAATTACATCCATTTAAACCTGAGAATGCAGCCAACGCCTGCCAAGTTCGCCTTACCCCAGCTATTCGTATCCCGCTGTCGAAGCCCGTGTTGACTTTGAGTAAAAGTTATCTTGAGAACTGAAAAATTGCAGGCTGATTCTTTCAGGTTTCTTACCAAAAACAAAATTGAAAAAAATTTAAAAAATTATAGTCTTTGAGACTTTCAGGGAATTTACCAAAGTTGGAATCATATATTTTTGAAATTCAATGGATCTATATTAATCTTGATGCCACAATGATTCAAAATATAAATGGTTGCTATGTAAAATTTCCAAAATTAATAGTCTTTGAGACTCTTAGGACATTTAACGAAATTGGAATCACACATTTTTGAAATTTAATGGATCTATTCTTTATAAATCTTAAAGTTACAACTTTTAAAAAAATCTATGGTTGCAAAGTAAAATTTCCAAAAATGATAAGTCTTTGACACTTTCAGTAAATTTACCAAAATTGGAATCACACATTTTTGAAATTCAATGGGTCAATATTAATCTTAAAGCAAAAACGATGCAAAAAATCTATGGTTGTTAGGTAAAATTTCCACAAATAATAGTCTTTGACACTTTCAGGAAATTTACTACAGTTGGAATCATATGAGGTCAAAGGTCAACTAATTTTGCATCTGTTACATGCGTGTTATAGTAATACAACTTCACAGTAAGATTCACATAGTTATCAATAATAGTTTCTGAGAAAAAACCAGAGGCTCCCAGGAGCCTGAATCACTCACCTGTGGCGGCCATCTTTATTGGAGGTTTCGGCTACTGAACAAAATTTTGAAAGGGGACCAACCAAGGACCATTCCACCAAAGTTTAATCCTAACTGACTGAGCGATTTCAGAGGAGAAGATTTTTTTTTTATTTCATCCACCCTTTTTTCTATTTTTAGCTTGGCAGCCATCTTTGGATGTAGGTCGCGGCTATCGGACATAATTTTGTAAGAAGACTATCCAAGGACCATTCCACCAAAGTTTGGTCAAAATTGGCTGAGCGGTTTCAAAGGAGAAGATTTTTTTTGTAATTGTGAACAGACGACAGATGACAGATGAAGGACGCAAAGTGATGACAAAAGCTCACTTGACCTTTTAGGCCAGGTGAGCTAAAAACTTGGATGTAAAATGGCTTATTTTCTAAGTTGAAAATTGATGACCCTGAGATCAAGGTCACCTAAATATAGCTGGATATGGTGTGCATCGTCCCCGTACACAATCCTGCCAAGTTTGGTAAAGGAACCTTCCATAGTTTCTGAGAAAACAAAAACTTGGACGTAAAATGACATATTTTCTAAGTTGAAAATCGCTGACCCTGAATGACCTTGAGGTCAAGGTCATCTAAATATAGCTGGATATGATGGGCATCGTCCACCTACACAATCCTGCCAAGTTTGGTAACGGTACCTTGAATAGTTTCTGAATAAACAGAAACTTGGACGTAGGTCTGGACGCACCCCGGACGCCAAGGATATTCCAATAGCTCTTCTTTACTTCGTAAAGGCGAACTAAAAATCAAATTGCACTAGACCAGGGTGCATTAGCGGAGTTGCAATTCCCAAAGTTTTATTCAAATCCGTTGAAAACTGTTTGAGGTATCGTGCAGAAACTATTGATATTCACAAACTGGAGGCTCACCTGGATTAAAGCTGCCATAAAGATGCATTGGCTTTGAGGGGGGGGTAATCATTTATCAGATAAAGCAAGTCTGAAAGGAACCAACCCAGTGACCATTCCACCAAAGTTTGATTCCAACTGGGCAAGTGGTTTCAGACAAGAAGATTTTTTAATGAATTTCCCATACGGTCCTATGTTAAACTAAGTTTGGTTGTAGCTGCCATCTTGGTTGGTGGACCATAATTTTGGTAGAGGACCACCCAAGGAACATTCATAGAATGCAAAAAAATTTTATCATCCATACGGTTACCGACAAAAGAAATTTGAGTGAAATTCCCTTTGGGTCCAATGTTAAACTAAGTCGAGTGGTGGTGGCCATCTTGAATTTCTGATCCACACCAAAATTACATTTTTGGTAGAGGACCATCCAAGGAACATTTACATTGAGCAAAAAATCTAATTTTCAAAACAGTTTTAGTAAAAAGACCTTTGAAAGAAATTCCCATAGGGTCCTATGTTAAACTAAGCCAAGTCCTGGTGGCCATCTTGAATTTCCAATCAGCACCAAAATTATAGCTCTGGTAGAGGACCATTAGATCAACATTCCTGCCCAGTTTAAACCAAATCTGCCAAGTGGTTTCAGAGGAGAAGATAAGAATGTGAATTGTGGACGGACAGACGACAGACGACGGACGACAAGTGATGGCAAAAGCTCACATGGCCTTTTAAGCCAGGTGAGCTAAAAAACCTTCAATTGTCCGTTACTTTCAAATCAGTTAGAACTTTCTAATGTTTTTGGCCCCTGTGACTTCGACCTTTCACAGAATTTTTAAAAATCCATAAGGTTCTTGCTCACCTGACATGTAACGATATCCCAGTTTCATTCAAACTGGTTGAAAGCTTATTGTGCTACCATGGGAGAACCCACTTTAAAAAAAAATTCTAATGTTTTTGCGTGCACTCTGTGACCTTGACCTTAGACAGAAATCCTTGAAAATATATAGGATTCTTGCTCACCTGATACATTACAATATCTCAAAGTTTCATTCAAATCAGTTGAAAACTTTTTTAATTACAATGTATTGTGCAGAAACCACTTTTTTCCAAAAGTTTTAACATACTTTGGCAGTTGCAACCTTTAACTTTGATGGAATTCCTCAAAAATCAATAGCCTCAATAGGGTTCTTACCAACCTGATATGTAACAATATCCCAAAGTTTTATTAAAATTTCTTTAAAACTTTTTAAGTTATTGTGCAGAAACCACTTTTTTCGCCACTGTGACCTTGACCTTCAACAGAATTCCTCAAAAATCAATAGGGCTTTCGCCCAACTGATATGTAACAATAAAAGTTTAATTGAAATCCATTGAAAACAATTTGAGTTATCGTGCGGAAACCAAATTGTTGATGCCCGCCAGCCATCAGCATCATAATACCCCGAGTTCAACTTCATTTGGTCAATTTTGATATTTCAAGGGGAATAACTCCAGTAAGAAACAGTCCTATAACTTTGACCCTGTGACATTTTTTGTTGATTTTGACGTGCTTAAATATATGCAATTAAAATTACACTAATATCTTAAATTCAATGTTGTTTAGAATCTGAAAACATAACTCTTTTTTTTTTGCTGGATATTAACACACTATGTAAACGGTGTCCTCTATGAAATGTGCCTTCATGTTTTCGGTGTACTGTGCCTTCTTCTTTTGCAACACATCCGGAAACAGAGCACACATTTGGGGTATGTTTTTTTTTTATTTATCATTTATTTTTCATATGAAATATGTCGCAATCTGTTGTAGAATGAATATTACATGTAGTTATCAATTTATTTCTCAAAAAAAGACACCCAAAAAAGCATTTAATAGGTTTATTGTAAGAACATCAGATCTTTCTTGAAGGTTTTTCCGCATTTTATCTGTAAATATAGTTTCAAACGACAAACCATGAATTAAACTCATATTCAAACTTATTTATCTCTTACACCAAACGTGCACGACCCGAAATATTGTTGTATAATTTTACTATGAGTGGTTTTGTACGACCCATCAAATTCAAAAGTGTACTGTGGCCTACTGTTGACTAAATGTGATATGTGTACTGTGCCTTCATGGTTTGGTGTACAGAATTCGTGATAATGAATCAAATACACCATCAATTTTTATCACCGAGCACAGGATATTGCTAAAACTGACCCTTCTAGGAATTTCCATTTGATTGAACATTGAAATTCACTTCAGTAATTGCAGTATCTTGTGTTTTTCGATGCCAAAAGAAGAAGGCACAGTACACCGAAAACATGAAGGCACATTTCATAGAGGACACCGTTTACATTGTACATAGTGTGATTAAACTTGACCTTCATTTCATTGTACTAAACAACTGTGCAAAATAATATCCATACATCTTAAAGCGTTTTCAAGTTATCATCTGGAAACCATCAGGGGATGGACAGAAGGACACCGAACAAAACGAAGAGTATAACATTATACCTCTCCACTTCATGTGACGGTATAATAAAAATTGTCTAGCATATATACATGTATACAAATAACATAAATATTACTTACATATTTCTACAAGTTCTTGTAGATTTTTTACTGCAATTCCTTTCCTGGTTTTGCGATCAGAACTGTAACATTTTACTGGTTTAGATGTAGGTTTGTCGTAGTTCATTGTGTTCATGTCCTAAAAATGAAAGATACATGTAATTCACAAATTAATCATTGAAAACACACACAAATTATCAGAACTATTCAAATTTTGAATTTAAAAAGTGTAAAAATTAAAAACAAATGTTGTTTCAGCTTAAGTCAACTTATATAATGTCTGTAAAGGGTAATCTGGAGAAAAGACACAGCTCAAGAGGTTTTCGCAAACTCTGCATAATACAAACAGGTTCTGTCCAAATGTGTTTTTAGCTTGCATAGCTAGATTTAGCTACTTTAGCTAGATTTAGCTTTCATTTTCATCACCTTTTGTCATAATTTCCCGAAAATAATTCTATCTTTGTTATTTCTGTGGAATGCATGTTTATCAGTGGCGGATTCAGGGGCGTACGCTCCCTTTGACCGTCGAAAAAACAAAAAAGGTGCTATTTTCCATTATTTTGGGCACATTTATAGAATTTTTTAGCAAAAAATAGTCAAAAATTTTTTCGCCTCGCTCCGCTCGCCGATTTTAATACCATTTTCAGGACTTACGCCCCCTCTTTCTAAAATCCTGGATCCGCCCCTGTTTATATTATGCAGGCAGAATCAGGGAACAACACAGAAAATTCGTGTATGGAAATATTTAAGGTTCATCATGACCTTTATCAGAAGAAAGAAGAAAAAAAAATCATTAAAATTATAATTCTGCATTTGGTATATACATATTGCATATCAAAATGTTTGTAATAACGTATACTAGAAAACTCTGTGCGTATTTACCCTCAAAGGTTTCTCTGTGAGAATGAGACAAACAATATATGCACCTTTATGCACAGAAAATGCATCTAGTTCTACTTAACTTCTAAATATGCAACAAATAGTCATATTTGTTCTTTACGGTATACTTTAGGTGCTGCTATAAATAAAAAGTCATAAAATAATTATTTAAGAAAGAAATAGACTGATAAAAATGATGAATTATTGTTTCCCATTCTCTCCCAACTAGCATCTCTGAACTACTTGTTACTATTAATAAATACAAACTTTCCAAATGTGTAGTCCAAGCGGAGATACTGTGACGTTTAAGGAAAATAATCCCTGAAAAATCGCATTTATGAGATAAAATTTACGATCGAATTTCATTTTTGCTCACAAATTTACATGATAAATATTTATTAATATAATAAACGAGATATTTCTCCTATTGAAGTTTCGTAAAAAATATTTTATCTGCAATTTCTTTCCTTGCACGTGCGTCGTGGTCGATATAAATTCTAGAACATGTGCGTTTGTTTACAATTAAATATTGCGAAAACAAGTTGGATTTAGTTTGCCAAAGAGGACAGCGATCGTGAAATCATATAAACAGGTAAGTTTACTTCATTTAAAACTAATAGATTACACACGAAAATCGATTTCATACGAAAAGAAATTAGTTATTTTGACTGAAGTTTATCTACTCGCAACATAAAACATGGCAGTTCCTATGTTTTCAAGCAAAGTTCAAGTTTGGTCTTAAATTCTGACTAAATGAAACCTTTTAAAAATAAATAAAGTATGGCATGACCTAGATATGATCACAGACTCTTATCTTTAATATAAATTAAGGTAAACAATTATATGAATTTTGAGTTCTATTTTTTTTTTCCGTGAGTGAATTGATTTTTCAAAGACCATGAAAGTAACTGGGTTGTATTTACAATTGCGAAAGTATTTCTATATATACAGTTCATATTTTTCATCTCCGGAAAGTTAATTTTCATAAAGCAATCTGAGCTACAGTATTTTATTAATCTAACATACTGTATTTGTTCGTTTTCTAACCACCGTTTTTGTCAGCCATATTGAATTTGAATCTGTCTAGATGAACCTTAAATTCTACCGTTGACTTTTATTCGACCAATTTTTGTTCGATTACCATATAATGCAAGTAAAAAATGAGAAAAAAAATATTTTGACGATGACAGTTAAATTTTAAGTTTTGCAATGCATACCTTGATATCTTATTAGGTTGCACATCAAATTATGGGATGCATAAAGAAAGGATGACAAAGGCATTCTTGTGTTTGATAAAAGCAAGCAAAGAGAGATAATAAATCAAAGCTTAATTTAGCTATAGTAGCTAGATGTCGCTTATGTAGCTAAAAAATAAAAATGTATTTGGACAGGACCTGACAAATGTATATAACACCGAGTGCAACAACAACCTGAATACTCGGTCACCCCACCTGCTTCTTGCTTACTTAAAATCTGAGCTTAAAATTCCTGTGGACTGAACCGCTGACCACGTGCCGCTGACAGACCTAAAAGGAAATGATAAATCCGGCTAAACTGGTCTCCTGTTGCGTTACGCTTAGCTACACATAGCGTAGCATCTAGGGACGGGGTACCAGTTTAAAATCCGGCGCGAAGAAAAAGGTGGTGCCTAAAATATGTATCCCGTACCCGTACCGGACTTACTAGTAGTCAGAAGTTTCACATATTATAGTTTCTGTCGCGAAAAAAACAATACCAATCCTTGTGATATTTAAGAGGAACTTTTTGAAAATGACTACTTTAATTTTTCTACACCAAATATTGAATAAATGTTTTTATTACATTTTAAGCGATGAAATGCAGTGTAATAACTAACAGTGAAATAAATCCTGTATCTTCACTCTCGGACGTGACGTCACAGAAGCCGTCGTCAACGACTTTGCTATACAAGCGTCAACGCGTACTCACATAAACAACATAGTCCCTTTCATTTTCTCATAAAAATCTGAAAATTTGGAAATGTAATAAACAGTATATCTAATTTTTGAATTCGAATACCTAAAATCTACAACTCGTGACCGAAAAACGCGCACTCGTGAATTACTGTGTTGTTCGGTCACGCGTTGTATATTTACGGTATTCGAATTCAAAGATTAGATATACTATAAGAATTTTGATATCTTGTCGGTTTTGTTAGAAGTTTACATAAAAAATTAACCCGTACTCGGTGACATAATGCGCTTTTTCAAAGAAAATGTTTTAAATTTAGCTAAAACATGTAAAAACTTTCAAAAATGTATAAGAAAAATGATTATAAAGTTTTATTTACAAACAAGCATAATACTTAACGTATTTTCTTTTTATACAAAGGGATATATCGCAATTTCATAGGCGGGTCCACATCAGGGCGTACGTCCCCCTTTTTAAAAAAAAAATAAATAAAAAAATACACAATGGAAATCAGGGAACTCCAATATTCAATGTCTAATACTTCAAAATACAGAGGTTCCGGGGGGCGTTGCCCCCACGGACCCCCTACGAGGGCGTTGCCTTTTACCCACTGGGGGTCTTAAACGGTCCCAAGACCCCTTGCGACAATTACGCCCCCTATTGGTAAATTCCTGCACCCGCCCCTGATTTTGACCCAATATTTACAAAAGTTGTGATTATTTAGGCTATTTAGCACAGGCACTTCAAGAGAGAGAGAGGGAGTGACATGTTATTTTCGTGCCGAAACAAGTGCCTGTGTTATTTAGACTCAAAAAATAAATTAAAAACAGAGTCAACAAAGTTTGTTACACGGGTTACACATTTAGGCACCACCTAGAAAAGGCAAACTGACAACAACAAAATCGGACGGCCGAAGAAAAAAATCTGTAAACAATGTCAGGGACTAGCAATTTGTGCCGCTAAAATACAGATACTTTTGGTCATTTATATCTCCTTGAAAAATTACCCCGACCCTCTACTCTATAGTTTGAGAAGGGGGTGGGGTGTCAGTTTTTTAAGGAGCCCCTGTTGCTAATAATGTTATAAATAATAGTGGAAATATAAACTAAGACTGAGACAAGAAACAAAGTTTTCATTTTCTCAGACTAAGACAATAAGTATAATTTAAGCATAAAATGTATTTTTAAAAGTTCCATCCAATCCATCCAATTCAAAATATTGGACATTTATACACCTTCAAGGATTTCCGAATAATCAAAAAAGGGGCACTCATGTTACGCATGTTTCAATTTGCAATGATAAAAAAAAAACGTTAAAAAAACCGCGATTATAAAATATCTCTGACCTAAATATAGAGCCAAACCTTTAACAATCTAGAAGGGCAGGAATAAAGACTATATCTGACAAAGATTCGCATAGAGCGTATGCATCCCAACATATCAATCCAATAGCCATTTCGTAATCTTGAATGAGAGATTGGAATTGTTTGATGAATTTCCAGAAGTCGTCCTTTACCACGGTTTTTTTCTCTGTGCTGGCTAAAAAAAGACCAATTATCTGTACTTTCCGATAACTGTTCCTTAATGAGAGCATTAACTGCATCAAATATGATCTCTGAACTAATCCGTCCATTCCCAAGGAATAGAAAAGCATTCTCACAAAACTGTCTTTTTCGAAAAAAAGTTTCTCGGCCTCCCTTTGTAACTGTAATATGTAATCCTGTCGAAATGAGTCGTTCTCTAGCGGTGGCTGTGCACCTATTAAGGAGTTTCTTAAAATATACCCTTGATAAGAGATAGGTATCCTGGACATGGCTTTGTCCAAAGGGTTTAACATTTCTGTCCATCTTTGATATATTGGACTCACCTTTTCAGTTTCCATTTTCTTGATGAACTGAAAACTACTTCTAAATCTAAACTCATTTAAATGATAAGAAAACGTGAAAAATAGCATTTCTTAAAAATCATTTAAATTAAAATACTTAAAATAAGAGATCTTATTTTTAGTAAAAATTAAACACCGTTAATTAGCACATTTTAATGTGATAAAAATTGATAACATGTCTTAAATAAGACGCGATGTTATCATATTATCGATGTAATTTGTCATAATTAACTTGTCTTGTTATAAATAAGAGATTTGAGCGTCTTAATTAGCATTTCTTAAAAAAATCATTTCGTATCAATACTTAAAATAAGAGATCTTATTTTTAGTAAAAAATTAAACACTGTTAATTAGCACATTTTAATTTGATATAAAACGATAACACGTCTTAAATAAGACGCGATGTTGCCATATAAGGCTACAAGGCGTCTTATTTAAATGACAATAGTAGTAAATAAGCAACTAAGAGGTGACCAATATACACTTCCGTAAAAACGTTTACACAGTAACAAAAACATGTTTCAATCAAAATACTTCCAATGTAGTTATACCTATAATATGTACATCTAAAATATAAGTATTCCATATTCTTTCTTTTAAATCTAATTACATGTGCTTTAAATAGACAATATTTATTTGTGCACTGAAAAAATTTAAAATAAATGGTTATGGCCATTCTCCGTTTTGATGTATCTAAAATGTACATGTGTAATAGATATGTATGCATGTACTTTACATGTGCATCCACTGATCATCTAGAATAATTAATGTACAAAACTCGGAGTATCTCCGTATGCAACTACCTAAATACAGAAAATAATTGCCATCGAAAGAGTCATGCAGCTTTTTTGAAAAGTTTACACTTGTATTGAAATAGATTTCACTTCTAAAAACAGAAATATGTGGTTTCAAAATCTCAACTTTACAAAAAATATCAACAAGTTTTAGTTAAATAATAACATATATATATGTTCATCTTAATATTTTACAAAGACCACATGTTACAGGGTCACTTGTCTCCTCTCTTGCCTAATTGCTCTCTTGGATGTTTGTATTTTTGAATTCAGTGCAAGATTGAATTCACTCTTTCATGTTAAGCTTGTTAATGGCAAACACTGAAAAAAGAAAAAAAATGACTAAGTACAATTGCTTGAAATGAGGCATGTGGTCTGATCATGCGATCCCAGAGAAAGCTATTTCCAGGTACCAAGCTAAAGCTGAGAACAAGGAACCAATTGTTCTGTTGTGTCTTCCAAACAAAGAAGCCTCTACGAATTAAATATAATGATAAAAAATATAATACATACATTAATACGCACACTGAAAGGATAGCTACAGGGAATATTACAAAATAAATTGTTTATCAGAGTACTAAGGCCTTTCCAGGAAACTGCTTGTTTCTCAAGCCTTTTTATCTTAAAAATGGTGCAGATGAGCAATATTTTTTTTCAATGAACATCATCGGCAAACAAATTTGATAACATAATGTATTTTGACAAAGAAAATCTTCGATTTCTTGATTCATTATATTGTAAAAGATTTTTTAGAAACACCGCCAATTGTATTACATTCAACCTCCCTAATTGACATACTGCTTGAAAATACTCGCATTTTCTTTAATCATGTTAATAGCTTTAGGAAGCTTTTAATGGGAAGTAGCAAGAAATCTCTAAGCGATCACTGGTTTTCAATGTTTTAACAGGTGACTTACAGAGCCTATATACAGTTAAAATTGCCCCCTAAATACATTAGTAATATTTTCATATATACGTAAAAACATACATGTTTATAGAATTTAGATCTAAACTGTATTTAAACCATAAAGATAAAAAGCATATGGAGGGGGTGGGGCATACCCCTGGGGGACAAGCTGTGTGAACCGAACCCCCTGTTTTATTAATATTATCAGCAGCCATGTTCCCTGGACAGGGTGACCAAATATTTGAAGAACATACCTAACAATGATTCAGGCAAATTTTGGTTCAGAGGAGAAGACAACTTACAAGTTAAAACCACAATCTTACATCTAATGACCTTCATGGCTGGAAAAGCATCAATTGCTTGAGAGGCAGACTTCCCCTGGAGATCTTCAGGCTCAAAAAATCCATCTATGAGCTTCTTTACAGTGAAAGAAGATGACTTCCCTTTACACTTCGCCAACATACAAAGAAGCCATGTACGTGGCACACACAAATCTGAATTCTCTCGTATCCATCAGGGACACTTACACCCTGTCCCAAAGGGACTATTTGCTGAAAAAAATAAGAATTCTCTCAAGCTTTTTTTCTGTTTTGAATATCAGCAACTGAAATCTTCAAATATAAGCTTAATTGTAAGTCAGATTAAAATCAATAGATATTTTAGAATATTTGTTAATGCCATGCTGTTTTTTAACATTGACTTTAATCCGACAATCTCATTGGTCAATTCAGATAAATTCCAGTGCAATTTGGAAAAAAAGACTAGCATACCGCTCAGTGATTATCAAATAAGATAAGGGCTGTCCCAATAAAACATCAGTATATGGTACCCAGGAAGGCAATGTGAAATGTGGCTAACAAAACACAGAAGCAAATTAAGATTCTTAATGTCTTGAATTCTGATATGAAGATGCTGAAATACCCACCCGTAGCAGTGATCTAAAAATCTTCCCTTTCCCTGGGTACCTTATATTTTTAATAGAACAGTCATAAGGATTAGAATTTCTTAGGATCTAAAAATATTTACAAACCATTCTTTCCCAACATTTTTACACTTGAACTATACATAGGCAAAAGGAGGAACATTATGTTTGAATTTGACTTCTGCAATTTATGAATATAATGCAATTCACATTTCTTGCATCATTCTGCCATTTTCTAGTGTCAATACAATTTTTACATTGTAATGGTATAATGAATTTATAGGTTATATTCATATTAAACATCAAAAGCAATTTTTTGGTTTGAAATTCTCACAAACACATAATGAGTAAAGGTAATTTTCACTGCTGATGGGCCCAACAAGACTGCAATTATTCTAAAAACTCGGAAGAGATGCATAGATCTTCATTCAAATAGGTATACATTAAGGTAGTGGTTACGTTGACCTCTGTTTTTGGGAATTAGTAAGATGGATGAATGCCAGTTTATAGATCTATGTCTCAATTTATTTTTCAATAATACATACATAATTTGAGTAATCCACCTTTAACCCTCTTGCCGGTATATAATGGTTTACCACTTCCTCCGAAGTACTCTGGGAGCTGGCAGGTGACGCTGCAATACAATAAACATCCGATGCTAATTTTATCATAACAGTATTGCTTTGGTATTTCCCAAAAAACTCAATTGGTAAGTGAGTAAAATTATAGTATAACTATAGGTATGGAATCTGAATATCGTCGTTCTACAACGAGTGACTGAAATACATAGTATATCACGAGTGTGCTCGTGCACGTGTGATTTACAAGTGTCGTTCGGTCACGAGTTTGTTTTCCCCAATATCTTGAAAACAATAACACTGTAAAAAGCAAAAATGATCACATCAAGCTCTACAAAAGTCTCCTTTACTCCAAAATCGTCAAACGACTCCTATACATGAGTTATTGGGCGTTAAATGCAAATTTTGACGATTTTTGCTGTTTTTCCCCAAAATCGTGAAAACAATAACAGATAGAAACCTGTAAAAGCAAAAATGATCAGCAAGTCAAGCATTTCGAAAGCCTCTGTTACACCGAAATGGTCAG
>JAOXYH010109651.1:0-26499 GCA_028566455.1 Botula fusca
TTCTTTTTCCCGTAAAAAAACTCCGCAATGCATTGCCTGTGACGTTGTCTCATTGTAACGTTGATTGTTTCCATATGTACTTTATATAGCCTTGAATAAAGATGGCCGTGGCCATTGAAACGTTTGCGTATATTTTATAGAATCATTGCTGTTGTCATAAATTGCCGGACAAAATATACAGAAACAGAACTCAGTATAGTTGAAAAAACAGGAAATGAAAAATATGGTATAGAGCTCCATCCTGGGAAATGAAATTCAATCTTGAATACACAAATATATTGATAATATCAGTGACAAATTAATTGCTAGTAACTTCTTAGATTTTTAAGATCAAATTTTAAAATTAGGAACACAACTAAAAGTTTACAAAGCTAAATGATCAAACATGGAGTGCCGTTTCACCATATGGGTTTCTTATACTCTATATCTTAAAATAAGTACAAAACCCGAAATTATAAAAAGTTTGAAATAAGTGCATCAGGATTTTCAACAGGAAGATACCATAATATCAGCACTGTGTCTTCTAGATGATTTAAATGTAGAGTATAAAAAACAACAACACATGATAGCCCGGTTCATTATTTTCTACAAAATCACATGCTATATTGTTGAACCACAAAAATAGATAAGAACTACCAGATCAGCTCCCCTATATTCCAGTACCAGTTTTTCAGTCCAACCACAGATTGTTTAAAATACAGGTTCTTCCCTCCAACAATGTACCTACGGAACTCAATACCAGTTTGCATTCATTACATCATGTCAAACTCTGGATCAGTTTAAAACTCTGATCCAGCGATACAAATTCTAAATATCAACTTACATTATAAGGTGTAAATACATATTATCGTTCCTTTCTACTTTTCCTCGTCTGTTCACAGCGATGTATAATCATCAATACTTATTAAATTATCTTCAATAATAATAATAATAAATATCTTTTCCCGTTAATATGTTTATCCTGAAGAAAAGCCATCAGTAAAACATCTAGCATTGGAACACAAAAAAAAGCTCAAAGCAGACTTAATATTTACTTGAGATATGTGTAATCTAAAATAGCTTAGTGCTTCATTATATATTCTTTATGTTGTGGTAAGATAAACAAGTTGAATAAGCTTTTAGTGAATTATACATATTTTTGTTGATCGTATCATATGAAAGAAAAAAATAGACTTTCGATCGTATCATACGGTATTTGTTGATCGTATCATTGATTCTTGTACCTTCCTTAAATAATCAGTTATAACTCGAATTTAATAGAGAGTTGTGTGACAATTTATACTCGAAAGGATGGGGAAATGATTAAACTTAACTACTGTAGCAAAATTAGCAGTCCTGTTCAATGCATATTAGAGAAATTCTGATGGAAAGCACATTTTTTCTTATTTATTCCCCAAATATGCAACGATACATATATTATTATCAGTACAAATGTACATTAAATATGAAGCAACCAATATTCTTTCGTTTCACACCTGTTTTAATTCATCGATGTAAATCATTCTTTAAAAAAATTGGGAACACTCATACAGTCAGTTATGTAAACAAAAAATGTTGAGCGTATCCTACGGCTGTGGACTTAAAGGATACAAACTGGTTGTACGGTGTGGTGAGCCACTATACATATGATGCAGAGGGGACATCAGTGGATCGTTTGGCTAGCCGTAAAACCTGGTTTAACTTTAACCCACCAATTTCGTCGGAAAATGCCTGTACCAATTCAGGAATATGTCAGTTGCTTCCAATTGTTTCGCTAGTTGATACGGTTGAGCTTCTTTTCGATCGGGTTTGTCGGTATTTGTGGACTTTCCCCTATTGAATACAATTTGTAGTACTGTAAATTTGTTATGACCTTTATTTATATAATAATGATAATAATAAAATCTTTATTTAAAGAGGGTAAACTTGTTTGGATCAAACTAATCTTCCACAAGGGCCCAATAAACGTAAATACTACAATATCATTATATACAACTAATACAAATTATATACAATAGCTTACGACAAAGTACAATTTTCATAAAAACTAGTCAAGTATTGATTTAAATAGTTTTGTTTGAATAACCTCTTGAAATGAAAACCGACTTTGCATTTTGTAATTTAGATGGCAAAGAATTCCAGATTTGTGGAGCTCTATACTTGAAGATTTCTGTATGCGGATATGGAATAACACGTAAAGAATTGTCCTTCAATTGTAAATATCATTGTGTTTAAGTGGAGATTATACAAATTTTGGTAAAATTTCAATTTAGTCATGAATAAAATTTGGGATGATTTCAGCAATAATCATTTGCTTTATGCCAGCTAAAAGTGGGGCATTTATCTAGTATGTAATGTAATATTTGGTGCGTTTCTGAGTTTTCCCGTAAAATGCTGACATGTATTTGAAGGTACAAGTGAAAGCATTAATTCTAGCTGTACCTTGCAATATATGTCAGCATTTTACTGGAAAACTAAGAAACGCACGAAATATTGCATTGCACATTGGATAAATGCCCGTATAAAACATTGAATACAAGTAATTAGAAGAACATTCCATTTGTACGCGGCGTTTGCAGTTTTCGTGTAAAAATATTAAAGTAACAATAGTATTGAATAATTAAAGAAAAAGAATATCGATTTCCTCTTACAGTTCGAGATAAATTATAATCGAAAAGGCTTTTGATATCTAAGAAATAGCATCATTTTATTTTGGTTCAGATACTAGAATAAATGGAGAAATATGACACAAATGCTGATTTCTGGCTATAAACAATTGCTAATTGACTTTGAATCATCGATTTGCCAAATGGGGTTGTTTGACACCCCGCCACAAGAATAAATAAATAGAACCAAATCAGAAATATTTGCAATACTTAAACCCCGTGACAAGGTTAAAACAATCAACGACCTGAACAAAGAAAGCAACTTTCAACCGATGTTTCTGACGGCTTTCCACAGAAACCTTTGTAAAAAGAATACATTTTGTGGTATTGTTGTTAAAGTTGGTAAAATACTGACAATACAATGTATAGTTTGATCTAAAGGCTTTCCAGTAACTGAGTGACGTCAAATAGTTGACCACTCAGGGCTGGTGTTGCCGGTATTTTTGTTTTGATTCTAAAATGAAAACGATAAAACTACGGAAATATTTCCTTAAAATTCCTCCTCTCAATACTATTATACTGGTTTTCAAAGTTTGCAAAAATGGAATTGTCTAATCGTTGATACTTTAATACTTCGCAATTAATTCTGTTAGATTTTTGCATTTTTATTCAATTTTTATAATCACCTGACAGGTCAACGGCTATTTAGGAGATAATTATTGTATTGTATTTGAAGAGTTACCGGCGTCAATTGTGGAATGCTGTTTTACGAAATGTTACGAACTTGCTGATTCTGTTTTGGCACTGTATTGATTTTCAGTCAATTGTGTTGGCCCCCGGCTTATTAGGCTTTCCAAAAGTTTACCGAAGAAATCCCGAAATTGATATATTTACACATCATTATTTTAAAAAAAAAGTGTATAGCTCATATATGAACTATGTCTGTTTGATCAGACAGTCACTTTAGAGATGAGAGGTTGTCTCCTTGACATTTACTCTATATCCGTTCTTTTACATAATATATACACTTTAAATGATTAAGTAATTTCTAATGCCGTTATTTAAAAGTTCAATCTGTATTTAAAGATAAAGCAACTATACTCAACAACAGAAGAAACGCACCTTTTCTTTTTAGTTGTAGTATTTTCACAATTTGTAATATTTGGTCAAAAATTTTCGAATTACTGACATATATTCTGAGCACCTGCTTGATATTAGCCCACATTTATTGAAGAAATTTGCGCTTCTGTGGCGGCAATATGAGATTTCATCCAAGAAGTCGATAATCAAGTCAGAGATTAGTCACTTTCGAAATTGGTGGATATGAAAAAAATCGATTAGCAAAATGAAAAAGAAAGTCATTTTCGTTCTTGTCTGGTGAAAAGACACATATGGGACCAAATTTTGACAAAATGGCAACATTTTTCATTTTTGGGTGAAAAATGTCGTTTTTTGAGAAATCAAAATTGAAAATTTAGAAATTCTTCATTTTCACAGAATTTGACGCTATGGATTCCAAAAACATTCTGTCAAAATTTCAGTTGACTTCAATAAATGTCTTAAAAGATATTCGAATCAGAATTTTACATTCCAAAGAATAAAACGTAAGTGGTGCGTTTCTTCTGTTGATTAGTATATTTTTACTCTACTGTCTATCGTTGCTTTCACTTTAAATACAGGATTGGAAAATTCAACATAAGTTTCCAGTGAGAGCCTAAAAAATTACTTCCACTCCATGTCTTAATGAACATATATAGCTATGTGCGACAAATTGATATTTTTGAAGGCGTAGCATTTATTTTTTTAATGCATAAAACTCGTAATTTATTTTTTTTACCGTTCAAAGATTATCTAGAATTTTTCTTCTACTATATAGAATATTAGCTTGGTTTCGGCCTGGTTGATTTTGAACAAATATGTGTCAGTAGCCCTCAGTGGAAGTTCAAACATCATTGTTCTATAATGCTGAAATTTTTCACAAGAATAAAAATTGCCCATAGTACAAGTGTACGTGATTAAATATTGCCCAAAACTATTTAAAGGTTCTAATTTTGATAATTATGAGATAAAGAATGAACACTAATCAATAATAAAAGTTATTATACCTCAGTATACTTTTTCTATATAGAATTTCAATGAATAATTTTACTATTCTAACGAATTGTGCGCCAAAAATCTATTGACCGGTCAATAGTCCTCGTAACTGAACTATTGACCGGTCAATAGTTTTTTGACGCCAAAATCGTAATGCTATTTCCCGGAGTTTTTCAATGCCGTACCGTGATTGGCTGACGTGTTAAAATGATTTCATTCGGAAGTTTCGGATATGCAGGTGGATGCTATAGTGACCCGTGAGTAACTCGAAAATCATCAGACGACAAGTAAACAAAGATGGCAAGGCACTTCGCGTCTCTCTCAGACATCGTTTTAGATGAATTTATTCAAGACAAAGACGCTAAAAACACAAAGTTTGTAATTCGCTCTGCTACCAAAAGCATGTCCGATTATTTGACAGAAAAGTACGGTAATATTAAAAGCCTAATGGCATGACGCGACGTGTTGTTCTCAAATGGCAATGTCTGTTTTAATTTTGTCTAATCTTATCTTATATTTTTAAGTTTTTCGGTATAATAAAACACTTACTGACTGGATATTCGGGGAATAGTAAGTTTATTGTACCCTCGGAACAAACTATTGCCCTCGGCGATGCCTCGGGGCAATAGTTGGTACCTCGGGTACAATAAACTTACTATTCCCCTCATACCCATCAATAAGTATATACTATCGTGTTTAAAGGAGCCGGACTTGTATAAGCTAAATTTCCGAATCCTAATGGAATTATTTCTATTGTACTATAATATTATGTAAATTGTGTGATTTCATGAATAGAATATGTTTAAACTAAAAGCTATCGTGTTTGTTTATACGCCTTTGATGAATTAAATTGTAGTGTGTACTCAGTAAAACAATTATTCAAACAATTAGATGCATTAGAAGTTAGTACAAAACGGTTTTGAATAAAATATTTAAAAAAAAAGATATTAAATTGTGCCAAGTATTCGAGTACCAAAGTTGGCACTCGATACTCGGACCTTCCGAGCGATACTCCGAGTATTCGAATACTCGTTGCCATCCCTAGCGAATATCAGATTTTTATTCAACCGGGAACTCTCGGTATTCCACCGCTATCAATGTAATAAAAATACCATATTAACCGTAATGTTTGCGGTTTGGTTAAAATCTGAGTGTCAAAATCCCCGGTCAAAATCAAAGTACATGTATACGAAATTCTTGATAGTTGTTATGAGTACTTTTTGCTGAGGTAATCAATTTTTGTCTTATTCATAGCAGGTTCTTCTGTGGTCTTGAACAAAGTGAGAAATCCCAAACAATATAGCAAGTATGTTTAGACTTGTTTATTTGCAGATTTTTTCTCTTTGGCTTTTAAGAATTCTCCGGTAACTGTTGCAAAATACAGCTGTGTCTATTTTTCAAATTTGGGATTTCTTCTGTAATCTTCTGGAAAGCCTAACAGTGAATGTTCTTTCACATGTTCAAATATCTGATTTTATTGAACTAGAAACGCTGGGCATTTCACCGCTACCAGTGTAATAAATATTGCCAATTTTGAACCCCAAATTGGCACATATGTATCTAAGATTCAGAGTAGTAAAACCTCCCGGGGAAACACTTTATATCAGTGAAAAGTACTATCAAAGTGCATTTCTAAAACCCTAAAAATGAAAGGTTTTTGTGTCCGTTGGAGAAAATATCGACGTTTAACAATATCACACACAAACAGACACTATATTTAATTCATATAAATGATAGAGCAAAAATGCGCAGAGAACTGATAAACTTGCGCTTCGTGATAAACATTGAAAAAATATCATTATATTCACAGGATTAATTAAAAAAGGAGAGGCATAACTTTCCCGCTGTTTGGATTTGTATTGCAAATTTCTCTTTACAACTATACATTATACACTTCAATCGGAATTATTCGCGGATACAAACTGTGGCGAAGGTTTCTCGCACGCAACAGTAAATTAATTTCTAAAACGATTTGTTTCTTGTTTCAGGCTGGGGTTAACCCCCTTACTAAAATTGGATTTTTGAAAAGAAGAGAATTTACTCTACTAAACCCTGATATATTTTCTTTTATGGTCAGAAGTAAAAGCATGATATATTATTCAATCATCCTTTGCTTTTTTATGATATATTAAAAAGAATTGAACCAAAATTTGAAAGGAAATTAATACCGTTTACTTTGAATAAGACTTTCCCTTTTTTTACATAAAAGATCTTAGTCCCAATTCCTAACTGCATGAATTATATGATGAATTGTGTGATGAATTTCTTAAACATTTGTCATGAATTTCTTGAACCTTCTGATGTGGAAGGTGATTATTAATTGAAAACCCTTCCAAATCTTCTTCAACTACAACATGCTAAGAGGGGTGTTGACAAAGGAATGAAAACTATAAGGAAGAGGATTTCATCATAGCCTATCCCAAATTTGCATCTTAATATTACAACTACAGGACTAACAGTCGCATAGCTTGTATGTATGCTTGTATGTTTTAATGTCTTTCAAAATACGCCAGAATTAAATTTGGTTTATTGTCTTGACCCGGTATGTAATGCAATATTTCGAGTGTTTCTTAGTTTACCGTGAAATGCGGATATGTATTTGAAGGTACAGCTAGAATTAATGCATTTCTCGCTAGTTTGTGATATTTTTAAGTAAATACATAAAATGAAGAATCTCATGAAAAACATTATTCTGTCTGTATTTTATGTTTTATACGTGCATGTAAGCAACATTTCTGTGCAAACAGACTTTGACTCATATGTCTGTATTTTATGTGTTATACGTGCATGTACCGAAAATTTCTGTGCAAACAGATTTCGTACATTTTCTTCAACCTCTGTATTTAATGTTTTATACGGGCATTTATCCAATATGTAATGCAAACCATGCGTTTTTTTTTAAGTTTTCCCATAAAATGCCGACATGTATTTGAAGGTACAGCTAGAATTTAGGCATTTCTTGCTAGTTTTTTTTATCTTTTCAGGAAAATAAAATAAAGAATTTCATGTAGAAACAATATTCTCTCTGTGTTTTATGTTTTATACGCGTGCATGTACTGAAACGTTCTATGCAAACAGATTTTGTACATTTTCTTCAACCTCTGTATTAATGTTTAATACGTGCATTTACCAAATATGCAATGCAATATTTCGTGCTTCCGTGGTTTTCCCGTAAAATGCCGATATGTATTTGAAGGTACAGCTAGAACTAATGCATTTCTCGCTAGATTGTGATCTTTTAAAGTAAAATAAAATGAAGAACTTCGCGAAAAACATTATTCTGTCTGTATTTTATGTTACAATGTATATACGTGCATGTAACCAACATTTCTGTGCAAACAGATTCGTACATTTTTTCAACCTCTGCATTTAATATTTTATACGGCCATTTATCCCATATCCAATGCAAATGCATAGTTCTTTGAGGTCGTGTTCTATGCTTATTTTTACATGGGTAGGCATGAAATTGGAAATTATTTCACACCGAGCGATAGCGAGGTATTAAATTTTTACAATTTTCATGCCTACCCATGTTAAAATAACCATAGAACACGACCTTCATGAACTATTTCAATTCTGATATGAAAAACTCCGTGTTTTCATACACGTAGCGAGACTAGGAGGACTGCAAAAATGGTCGCCATGTTAAAAATTAAAAGAAGAAAAAAGTAAGCGTGATTTGTTTGAAAAAAAACACAGAAGGGCTAAAAACTTACAGTCAAGAGAACTTTATTGGATTTTTTGGGTCCAGGCATCCAGAAACGTCCTTCACACAACGGAAAAGACGCTTGTTTTAAAAACTGGACGTGAAATTTTTATTATGACGTCATGTTTTTGTTTGTGATATCCATCTAGGTTCTATGGCATTTAGAGCCAGGCTTTGGTCTGATAGCTAATGCAGCGAGTCATATTAGAATTATACACTTCACATATTATTTTGTTGACTACGTAAGTAAAATTTTGGCATGCAAATTTAGCATGCTGTTTAAATTGAATAATTCTATAAAATAGTAAACTAGAGAAATTATTCATAGAAAAAAATGAAGTATTCGGTTTATAAAATTCCACTAAAATCGCAAAAGAAATGACCCTGCAAAAAGTGTCTTTTTTTAATATAAAATACGGAAAATGATAGTGCCGGAATATCTTTTTCCGCTGCCTATATTTATGAAAAAGAACGGATATGGAGTAAATGTCAAGGAGACAACCTCCCATCTCCAAAGTGACTGTCTGATCAAATAGACATCTAGAGGTTGCCACATGATCTTCAACCGGCGGGAAATCCCACACCATACAGCAAGCTCTAAATGGGGTTGTGTAGAAACATCGAGTTAGAGTTCGAGTTAAACTTCGAGTTAGAGTTAAAGTTCGAGTTGATCTTCAAGTCAGAGTTTGAGTTAAATTTCGCGTTACACTTCGAGTTCGAGTTAATCTTCGAGTTAAGATTTCGACTAAAACTTCCAGTTAAGTTTCGAGTTAGAGTTAAAGTTCCTTTTATGCGATTTATTTCTACTTCGTTTTGATGTACATGCACAATATAAGAATGAATAATAAATTGGGGCCCATAGGACAAATTTCAGCCTGAAAAATTGTCACTTTATGCTTGTGACCTAAACTTCTTTTTATTTTTCATTTGATTAATTTTTTACATTTTTTTTTACTTTGTTTTGTTTATATTGTTATGTTAATTTGTTTATCCGTTTCTTCCTTTCCGGGTTCATTCATTCTTCATTTATTTACTTGGTACCAAATCAAGTAGAACTACTACTGTGCGAACTTCTTCATTAGAAAACTGAAAATTTTGAATATCTTTTGAACCGATAAAGATAATTAAAAACTTCAAATTAGAGTTTTGTGCAAAAAATTGCTACCATTTTAAAAATATTACTTTGATACATGTATCTCTGCACATAAAGTCTGTATACAGTATGAAATGAGCAGTTGATGCATATTTTACAGGTAAATTTTAATGTCCATGTAAGCATTTAAAGGACAGTGTTAACTTTCTTCATGGACAATGCACACAGACAAAAGGTGTGACGGTCATCTCTCTACCCATCGGAGAGACAATAAAAGAATTAAACAATAGGAGGATTAGTCACTGTCATCTGAGTGTTTTACTGTTGGGACATTGTTAAAATTTGTCACGATTTTTTACTTAAAAATGTAAATTTTCTACATGTATGGAGGCTTAACTGTAAATGCAACACTTTTAATTTTTAGATTTTCTGAATGGTAGTTTGATTTGCAACAACTTTCTGGCTGCTCATTTTTCTCTATCTTGTGTTGTTTTGAAATAATTTAGAATGTTCCGTTTTCTAATGGGAAAGTTCGTACAGTAGTATAGGATTCATAACAAAGTATAAAATAACGAAAATATTTCAACAAAACCCTTGTTTCTACTTAAGAACTACATTAAACTTCGAATAGCGGAGCTAGGGGTAAAATTGCAAGAAAAAGAGGGATATTAGAATTTAGTTAGTTAGTTCCTACTGGAAAAACTGGATGCTGAGGCATATTCACATACATGTTATCTACGCCACTGACTACCGTTAAAAGGACGTAGTACAAAATATCTATATTCATACGAAGCAAAGAGTTCTGTAAAGTACAGCTTCCACATTGTTTGATAATGATTATTTCCCTTGGTAAGTTCTAATTCACAATAATATTGTTCATACGGTCCTGCGAATCAGAAAAAATTGTAACAATATGGACTATTTGCAAAAACACTCGTGTGTACCCTATGTAAATTCACAAATTATTTCATATACAGTTTACAGTGCAAATCTACTCTTTGATTATCAAGTGACACCAGTAATCATTGTAAGATAAAAAATTTATAAAAATATATTTTGAACGTCTTTTAAACAGGTCTGCGCCCGTAGGTATTTAGGTGCCTATTATCTGTATATACTGGTTACCTGCGGGGTCTTTTGACCTCACACAAAAAATAATGATAAAAATAGATGACTTCACTACGATAATATCTTATCCATTGATGATCTTTTACTCAATAATTTCTTGAGTCGAAAGTTACCGATACGAGTGTTTTTTTTTAATTATTGCATCTTTATAATTGTTAACAGTCCAATCAATTTATATGTCATTGTTTATAAAATTGTTCACAATCGGTTTTTAATTTTATCGATTTATTAACTTATGGTTATGATAACTTTGGAAACATCTTCATTTCTGTTTCGGAGTATAGGGGAAAGATATTGTCTATTTCATGGTGTACTGGACGGAGGAGGCACTAACCATCCGCCACCCGAGGATGGGCTTTGTAGCTCTTAAGCGCTGATCACAGGTGTACGACTGCAGTTTTAAAAATATAACGACAGGATATAATTTCAAACTACGCAAGAAATCAGGAAATTATTCTCTACCTAGAGTAGAAATGCATTTTCTAATAAAAAGGGATAAACAGGTCTGCTTTTATTCTAACTGATTAAGAAATGTACAGTTTTACTATATAATATTCGTTCGCGGAAAGTATAACAAAAATATAAAAATCTTGAGCCATATAAGCTCGATATTTGTACAGTACAACAGTCATATAATTATACTTTACTGCAAATAACAATCATCACGGATGCAAGTTGCCGTAATATGCCTTACAAGTTACGGTCGTAACGTTTATAGAAAAGTAAGCAGTTACACGCATCATACAGTGTTCTTCAGACTGTGAAAACTAATAAGCTAGACACATAATACATATGAATTTTACCTATGATAAATCTCGAGATATTTGCTTTTTCCATAATTGCAAAATTTAATAGTTAAATAGTCTATGTAGGATTTAAAGCACGAAAAGAATCTGCCTGTACTTTCGTCCGCCAAATTGGGCTAGGTACGGGCATCGGCTTAATACAAGTGTTACATTGTCTATTTTCAAGTGGAACCCTTCGTAAGGAGACAACTGAGTTAACAAAATGTGAACAAATTATATTCAAAAAGCATCACGATACTTCTTTCAAGTTGCAGGTTATTTCAAAAAATAAGCTAGTGCAAAAATGTAGTGTAAAAAATTAACAGTTTACTTATAAAAAAAAACAAAACAGAAAACATTGCAATACTTCTTGAAAGTAACAGCTTACGTCATAAAAATGTACTCGCGGCAAGTCTAAAGGTAATCTGTGAATAACTAAATGCAAAAATGCAGTGTAATTTTCCAAAAGTAACTTATTGCTTTATACTTACACTTTTATCATATATTGCAATTCCTGTTGAAAGTGAAAAATGCGCTACTTCATATACTTTTTAAAAAATATCGTGATAATTCTTTAACATAAACCGATTAGGCAGTTGTCTTGCAGACATGTTACTCTATCCTCTCCTATGACGGCATAACTAACCATTCATACAAATCAACTAAAATTTTCAACT
This sequence comes from Botula fusca, assembly GCA_028566455.1. Lineage (NCBI taxonomy): Eukaryota > Metazoa > Mollusca > Bivalvia > Mytilida > Modiolidae > Botula > Botula fusca. The sequence continues at coordinate 12,069 of JAOXYH010109651.1, forward strand.
ATTAAAACACGAAACATCCCCTCCCCCCCCCCGGCCAGGGTGGTGGTGGTGGGGGGGGGGTGGTTGGACAGGGATTGGATTTTTGACAGAAAATTGTAAATAAATGCTTGTGACCATGTCTTATTTTTCCTCTTGTGCGATTTATTTATAGTCCGTTTTGATGTACATGCACAATATAAGAATGAATAACTATTATTTTAAACAAACTGGGGCCCAGAAGACAAATTTTAGCCTGAAAATTGTCATTTTATGCTTGTGACCTAAACTTCTTTTTAATACCCTAAGGCGGACTGTTCCAATTTTTCATTTGATTGATTTATTTTACATTTTTTTGTTCATTCGTTTCTTCCTCTCTAAGTTTTTGTTTTGTTTTGTTCCGGGTTCATTCATTCTTCATTAATTTACTTGGTACCGAACAAGTAGAACTACTAGTATAAGATCATAACAAAGTACAAAATAACCAAAATATTTCTAACAAAACCCGTGTTTCTACTTAAGAACTACATTAAAGGGGATGTTAAAATTTAATTAGTTTCTACTGGAAAGACTGGATGCTTAGGCATATTCACATTCATCTTATCTACGCCACTGAATACCGTTAAAAAGACGTAGGACAAAATATATGTTTTCATATCTATATTCATACAAAGCCAACGTTTGATAATGATTATTTCCCTTGGTAAGTTCTAATTCACAATAATATTGTTCATACGGTCCTGCGAATCAGGAAAAAATTGTAACAATATGGACCATTTACAAAAACACTCGTGTGTATTACATGTAAATTCACAAATTATTTCATATATAGTTTACAGTGCAAACTACTCTTTGGTTATCAAGTGACACCAATAATCATTGTAAGATAAACATATTATAAAAATAGATTTTGAACGTCTTTAAAACAGGTCTGCGCCCGTAGGTATTTAGGTGCCTATTATCTGTATATATCGGTTACCTACGGGGTCTTTTGACCTCACCAAAATAATGATAAAAATAGATGTCGTCATTACGATGATATCTTATCCATTGATGACCTTTCACTCAATAATCTCTAGAGTCGAAAGTTACCGAAACGAGTGTTTTTTTTTAATTACAACATCTTTAAAAATGTTAACAGTCCAATCAATTACATATGTCATCGTTTATAAAATTGTTTACAATCTGGTTTTGATTTTACCCATTTAGTAACTTATGGTTATGATACGTTTGGAAACACCTTCATTTCCGTTTCGGAGTATAGCGGAAATATACTGTCTATTTTATGGCGTACTGGACGGAGACCCGCAGAAGCACGAGAAACGCACAACCTAATAGCGGAATCACAGAAGAGGCATTGCAGTTAAGTTTTCGCTCCCTACCACCCTCATACTATTCCGGTGGCAAACAAAAATCGTTACACTGGAAGTCCCTTTCTATATAGTTGAACTTGTTCTTGTCATGTTGCCACTGAATGTTAAAAACAAATTATCAATCAATCTGAACTCTACTGATTTTTCCTGTCAAATTATTATTTTCATTTAAAATTTCATAGGAACCAATCACAGGCATGAGCCTTCCGCCACCTTCATAATGCTTGTGACACATATCGTTTCAAACGTACAGTACCGTATTTGGAACCTCGTACTCTTTAATCTTGCTACAATAAGGGTAGAAGGCTGATACCAATTCGCTCCAAATACTGCATGAATGAAGCGATATCTGTAATAAACATTTAAAATGATTGAAAATAAACTAAAAAAAATGAGAAAATATTCTAGAAAAAAATTGTCAGAACAGAAAATCTGGGTTAACTCATCGAAGTGTTTTTAGAGCAGTTATTCCGTTTGTTTTATTATACTTTCCGCAAGAGATTTTTTTTTATGTTTCGATAGTTAAAGGACATTTCTCCATTCGTTGTTCATTTTGTTTAAAAAGTTGCGGAATGGAAAAAAAGTTTCAGTTGGAAAAGAAATTTGTATTCCGTTTTTCTATGGCAGGAGGGGAAGCAAATGGGGGTAGGGGAGGCAGAAAGGGGTGGGTAATGAATTGAATACAACTACACTTATATGCATATAGTTGTTCATACATCAGCATGTTTGTGTGATGATCATGTTGATAAAGATGGGGATGTTTATAGCAAATTAATACCCTAAGGCGGACTGTCTTAAAGGACTAAAAATTAGAATTGTGAACGATGTAGATATGTGTTGTTCGTGTGATTGGACACATTGATGTAAAATGTAAAATGAAACGCAATATATTCTGCATCGAATTTAGGGGAAATTCACAGATAAAAAGAAATAAATACCAAAAAGACTTATACATTTACACGTAAATCTACATATTATTCTACTAAAAGAGATCATCGACTAGCGAGAAATACATGCATTGTAACTTAATATACATGTTGGGATTTTACGTGACGGCTCTGAACACGCACTAAAGGCAACGTCGAATTTAGGGGAACTCATAGTGCTCGTGGAATAACATGAGTTCTATGAATCCTCATATAGTTATGGGGAAATTCACACATAAAAAACAAATACCAACAGACTAATTCATTTACACAAAATTATGCATATTATTTTGCTAAAAGAGACCATAGACTAGTAAGAAAAATTTTAGCTCTAACTTCATATACAAGTCGGTATTTCACGTGAAGGCTCTTAACTTGCACGGGCACCACTAGATTTTATGTTGAATTTAGGAGAAATTCACAGAAAAAAAAACAGATAAAAAAAATAAATACCGAAAGGCATCCATTTACACAAAATTCCTCATATTATTTTACTAAAAAGTAAAAAGATAATAGACTAGCGAGAAAATTTTTAGCTCTAACTCCATTTACAAATCGGCATTTCACGTGACGGCTCTCAACGTGCACGGAAACGCACTAAATTTTGTATCGATAGAAAAAAAATCGAAAAGACTAATCCATTTAGACGACATTCTGCATATTATTCTAACAAAAATCATCGACTAGCGAGAAAAACATGAATTTTAGCTAAACTTTATCTTTTACGTGAGGGCTCTCAATGCGCAGTGGAAACACTAGATTTTGTATCGAATTTAGGAGAATTTAGGAGGAATTCACAGATAAAAAATAATAAATACCAAAAAAACAAATATATTCACCCGATATTCTGCATGCTATTTAATTAGTCATCGACTAGCGAGAAAAACATGAATTTTAGTTCTATCTTCATATACAAGTCGGCATTTCACGTGAGAGCCCTCAATTTGCACGGAAACGCACTAGATTTTGCATCGAATTTAGGAGAAATTAACAGATAAAAAATAAATACCAAAAGATTAATATATTTACACGAAATTCTGCATATTATTTTACTAACAGAGATCATCGAATAGCGAGAAAACATGCGTTTTAGATCTACCTTCATACAAAGTTCGGCATTTCACATGACAGCTCTCAACGCACACTGGAAACGCACTAGAGTTTGATCAAATTTAGGAGAAATTCACAGACAAGAGAATAAATACCAAAGCACTAATTCATTTAGACGAAATTCTACATATTTTACTTACAGAGATCATCGTTTAGCGAGGAAAACATGAGTTTTAGATCTAACTTCATACACAAATCTGCATTTTAAGTGACAGCTCTCAACACACACTGGAAACGCACTAGATTTTGTTTCAAATTTAGGAGATATTCACAGACAAAAAAATAAATACAAAAGACTAATCCATTTACACGAAATTCTGCATATTATTTTTCTAAAAAAGATCATCGACTAGCGAGAAAAACATGAATTTTAGCTCTAACTTTATATACAAGTCGGCATTTTACGTGAGGGCTCTCAATGTGCATGGAAACGCACAAGATTTTGCATCGAATTAACGAGAAATTCACAGATAAAAAATTAAATACCAAATAGTCTAATCCATTTACATGAAATTCTGCATATTATTTTACTGTAAGAGATCATAGACTAGCAAGAAAAACATGAATTTTAGTTCTAATATCATTTACGAATCGGCATTTCATGTGAGGGCTCTCAACGTAAATGGAAACGCGCTAGATTGTGTATTAAATTTAGGAGAAATTCACAGATAAGAATATAAATACCAAAAGACTAATACATTTATCCGAAATTCTTACTAAAAGAGATCATAGACTAGCGAGCAAAACATGAATTTTAGCTCTAACTTCATATACAAGTCGGGATTTAAAGTGGCGGCTCTCAACGTACACGAAAACGCACTAGATTTGATATCGAATTCAGGGGAAATGAACGGATAAAAAATTAAATATTAAAAGACTAATCCATTTCAACAAATTCTGCATATTATTTTACTAAAAGAGATCATCGAATAACGGGAAAGACATGAATTTTAACTCTAACTTCATAAACATTTCACGTGACGGCTCTCAACGCGCACATGCCCAGATAACCCATTCACTTTTTACTTCAAAGGCATGCTAACGGTTATATGGTCCGTAAAATATCTCCGGTCATTAGATACTTGTTAACATATGATCCGGAAGTACTCGAACCCATAATAATAGTCAGTACAAAATGCTATGAGCACTTTCGTTGTGTTTGGTTTGAGGGTGGCCTAACATGTGTCATAATCTAAAAGTTTAACCATGTATGTTTTGAAAACAATAAAGACTTTAAAAGTTGTATTTTATTGCGTTGATCTCTCTCTTTTTTTTCAGACTGAGGTAGGAAACAATAGACTGATCACATTTAGTGCGGGATTAGTTCTATTAAAGATATAATCGTCTTTATATTTTGAAAAAAGTGTTTGGTAAATATTCCGATTTCAAAATCGATCTCCCCCCCACACACACGCACATGCACGGCAAACACACACATATTAAAAAAAAGACAAACCTCTTTCAAGTTGTGTATATATTCAATACAACACATCACTATAGAAACTGTCTGGATACGGTCTATCTACCCGTTAGTACAATTAATTTACAACCTGTAGTCAAAGTGCACAATTTCAATTTTTATCTGGGCATGATGTCACGTTTTTGACTTCAAAGTGGGCTCTTCCATCCCATCTTTCAGTCAGGAAAGCAGTGGTGGGGTTGAAAAGTTGCGAGAGCGGGGGTACATTTCAGTGAGCTTTACTCACAGTTCTAATTTATTTTATTTTATTCTATTATTTTTATGTACATTGTGATTGTGTTCTTGTCCATTGAATTTTCCTAGAAACGTAGCGCTCTGAAGTGCTGGTCATTTCTCCTGTGATACATTACATGTACATGAAAGTTACATGTTTTTCTTCAGTGCTATTTCATTTTACAAGGCTATTGGCAAGATGAGCTAAACATTGGTCGCAATCTTAACCAACAACACTGAAGCGAGTTTGTTCTGAACTTTTATTATAAAACCCTAATAAGATGGAGGGGGTGGACAGAGAGTGTACTCTCTCCCACCTCTTACCCATCTTTCTACCTTCTCCCACATCCAGTCTCCCACCTCCCACACACCAATCTCCCACCTCCCACACACCAATCCCCCACCTCCCATTCTTTTGCATCAATTTTCCCCAACCGTTTTATTTAAAATCATCCTAACACACCCAAGACGACCCAAGATCTCTGTATAATTTAAAGATTGATGTTTCTGCTGTTTCCTGATTATCATATGTCTGTTTTTATGTGTTATACGTGCATGTACCGGCAATTTCTGTGCAAATAGATTTCATACATTTTCTTATACCTCTTATTTACATGTAATGTTTTATACGGGCATTTATCCAATAAATAATTCAATATGTCGTGCATTTCTTAATTTTCCTGTAAAATACCGACATGTATTTGAAGGTACAGCTAGAATTAACGCATTTCTCGCTATTTTGTGATCTTTTGAAGTATTTGCCGGCCTATAGGTCGAGACTTTTTTACTTTAAATGTTAAATTTACCATTGTAAGCCTATGGAGGAAATGTCAATTAGACCTATAGTCCACATAGACTTATAGTCAGGAAAATACAGTAAAATAAAACGAAGAATGTCATGTAGAAACATTATTCAGTCTGTATTTTATGCTTAATACGTGCATGTACCCAAAATTTCTGTGCAAACAGATTTCGTACATGTTTCTTCAGCATCTGTATTTAATGTTTTATACGTGCATTTACCCAATATGCAATGCAATATTTCGTGCATTTGATTGTTTTCCTGTGAAATGTCAACATGTATTTGAAGTTACAGCTAGAATTAAAGCAGTAACATATTTTTTTTTACTAATTGCATCCACTAAGTACCATTATGCACAGGTCTTTTCATATTCAACCTTTGCTGACAGGCGAATTACACGTAAGTACCGCTTAAGTGGTAACTTGGTTGCTATTTATACAGTATACAGTAGTATATATTTTCCTCATCTTCTGTGCTGTATTAGACATGGAAAGTAAATAAATTGCAAACAGTCGAATCGAGTAAAAATTATATTAACTTCAAGGACAGAAAAATATTGACATTTGATTGGGAATAAGGAATATTTTTCTTTATTGTGAGAGAAGACAATATTGTTAGTGTAGATAATTCTAAAATAAGAATAAAATTGCATTATTGTATAGAACATAATATTTCATGAAGAAAGTAACCAAGCGTAAGCGTACAATATTCCACGATATTGTATTCGATGCAATATCGCTTTAAAAATGGACGTCCTCGATGTTAAAAATCATTTGTTTTCGCATTTAAAAGGTTTTGCTATACAATAAAGAGTTATTGCATGAATATTTGCGAATATTATCCCTCGTAGAATATTAATTGCACTCGCAAGCTCGTGCAATATAATATTCTACTCGGGACAATATTCACCAATATTCATGCAGTAACCCTATATTCTTTTTGTCTTCATCGGAACTCTTTGCAATATGTTGCTCCATCTATCAAACGGTCAATTACCATAAGAAAAGTGGGTCCAATGATTGCATGACCCACCACTCACAATATTTTCTTTACATATACATATTATATCTTGATACTTCATTATGTCACTATATCTGTTTGTTATCAACTTATTTGTCTTGTATATTATATGTATATATATATGCCTTCAACTCTAGGATATGAATGTGCATACTTAGTAATTCGAATTCCGGATAAATGACTCAAAAGATATAATTCCAGACTAAAATCCATACCAGTATCGCAGGAGGAACCAAATCAGGAAAAAAGGGTGAAGAATTCGAGTGCCTGTGCTAAGCATTACGGTTAATAAATATTTATTACTGCAAGTAAATTAAGAAATTAGTGCATTTGTTTTTATTATAGTGAAAAACAAAATTCGAGAACCTATCGTATTAAAAAACATTTTTGCATTTATCTCACAATTATACTTGGAACAAATGACATATAGGATAACCTCCCCTTTCTCTAAGGCGAGAACGTTAAAACATCATCTATATCCCTTATATTCAAGTTGATTGAAATATTTCTAGAATCATAAGATTCAATTTTTATGTACTTACATTCTAAATCAATTTTTCAACGTTATTAGATCAACTGACGTATCATTTTGCGGTCGCTTTTTTAGTCTGTACCTACGCTGATGGAGAAATTATCTATTTATAAATTAACAATAATGATAACGTTTTGAAAACCCAATCAAGTGCGGTATCTGTCCTCAACTTCTGTGGCAATGGCACGTGTATATAAGTGTAGTACAACTTGATATAAACACTTTTAGAACAATATACTAATTCTGATAAAATGACGTTTGCTTATGAACTTGCAGAGTAACTTTCAAAAGAATGAAAAAATATAAAAAAAGGGATATGGGGTAAATACAATTTGTTTTCTGTTTTGTTTCTTCGTTTCTACCTTTCGTTGCTTTGTTTCTTCGTTTCTTTGTTTTGTTTCTTTCGTTTCTTCCTTTCTTTGCTTTTGTTTTTTGTTCTTGATTCATTTATTTACTTGGTATCAAATTAAGAAATAATATATTAACCATATATTTATTGTCATTTTAACATGGGCTTTAGTTGTTTTCGCTGATATTTTATCACGAGCGATAACGAGGGATAAAATACGCGAAAAAAAAAAACGAAAGCCCATGTTAAAATCATCATAAATATATGGCGACCATGAATTATTTCGATTCTAATATGGTTAATTTTGCAGAAATAAACAAGATCGGAAAGAACGTAACCAATATACGGGCGCCGCCATTTTCGGCAATTTTGCGACGTTTTTGTGCAGAAACTATATTGTGACCAATATCTATCATAATTTTAACACCTCTGGATGTCATGGTTGTCTTTGTTCTTTGCAGCACCCCATATTAGAATTAAGTAGAACTACTAGTGTAGGGTTCATAACAAAGTGCAACATATCCAAAATATTTCAAACAAAACCCGTGTTTTTACTTAAGAACTACATTAAACTACGGGTGGCGGAGCTAGGGGTAAAATTGTAAGTAAAAGGGGAATGTTAAAGTTTAGTTACTTTCTACTGGAAACACGAGAATGCTTAGTCATATTCACATTTTATATCCGCCACTGACTACCGTTAAAAGGGAGGACAAGATAGCTATATTCATACAAACTACCGGTTCTGTAAAGTACGACTTACACATGGTTTAATAATGATTGTTTTTCTTGGCAAGTCACACAGTGTAATTCACATTAATATTGATCATACGATCCTGTAACAAAAATTCCGTGAATTAATAAAAAAATAGTTACAATATGGAACATTTACAAAATTACTCGTGTTTACAATGTAAATTCACAAATTACTCAATAATCAGTTTACAATGAAAATGTACTCTTTGTTAATCAAATGACAGAAATAATTGTTGTAAGATAAAATATCATAAATCGATTGTGAAAATTTTTCAAACAGGTCTGCACCCGGAGGTATTTAGGTGCCGAAAGTTACCTGCGGGGTCTTTTGACCTCATCAAAAGAATAATCACCAAAATAAATGACGTCACGGAGATATTATCTTATCCACAGATGACCTTTCACTTAATAATCCGTAAAGTCGAACGATGCCGACGAGTGTTTTTTTTTAATTACAGCATCTGTTTCAATCAATTTTTCACATACGTCATCGTTTATGAAATTGTTTACAATCGGTTTTTGATTTTACCCATTTAGTAATTTATGATTATGATAAGTTAGGAAACACCTTTATTTATCGTTTCGGAGTTTAGCGGAAAGATAAGTCCATTTTTATGGTGTACTGGACGTGCTCAATCCCGAGAGACGCACAGCATGTTAGCGGAATCACAGATCATAGAAGAGGCATTGCAGGCACTATAAAAGGTTAAATTTTCCATCCGTACCACCTTTATACTTTCCGGTGGCAATCAAAAGTCTTTATACTGGATGTCCCTTGTTTATATAGTTAAACGTGTTCTTGTCATGTTGCCACTGAACGTTAAAAACCATTTATCAATCAATCTAAACTTTTCTGGTTTTTTCTGTCAACTTATATTTTTTATTTTCAATTTCATACGAATCGATCACAGGGGAGAGCATTCCGCCTCCTTCGTAATACTTATCAAAAATGTCGCTTCAAACTCTCAGTACAGTATTTGGGGCGAATTGGTATCAGCCTCCTACTCTTGTGGAATTAAGAGTAGAAGGCTGATACCAATTCGCTCCAAATACTATACGAATGAAATGATATCTGTAATAAACATTTAAAATGATTCAAAATAAACTAAAATTATTAAGAAATAGATTTAAGAAAAAAAAATTGTCAGAACAAAAAAAAAAAAAAAATCCGAATCATCTAATGGAAGTGTTTTAAGAGCAGTTAATCCGTTTCTTTTATTATTCTTTCCGCAGAGATTTTTTTTTCATATTTCGATAATAAAAGGATATTTCTCCATTCGTGGTTCCTTTTGTAAACAATGGAAAAATTGGGAAAATAAGTTTCAGTTTGAAAAGAACTTTAGATTTTTAAGGAATAGAATACTACTACACTTTGATACATATAGTTGTTACATACATCAGCAACTTGTTTGTGTGATGATGATGTTGATGAAGGACTAAAAATAAAAAATGTGAACGATATAGAAATATGTTGCTCGTTACACCTTGATGTAATTATAGAAAGTAAACTAAAACGCAAAAGATTTTGCATCGAATTTAGGGAAAATTCACAGATAAAAAGAATTGAATACAACAAGACTAATCCATTTACACGTAGTTCTGCATATTTATTTTACTTTTAGTTGATTACGACTTTTTAATGCACTTGAGTATAATGTTGATATTTTTAACCTAAACATATTTTACCTTTTACCTTATATACAATACAACATATCGTCGCTATAGAAACCGTTTAGATACGGTCTATTAACGCATTGAAACGATTAATTTACGACCTGAAGTCAAAGTGCACAATTTTAATTTCTTATCTGGGCACAAATACATCGAATTTAGGGGAAATACACAGACAAAAAAGAATAAATAAATAAAATGGGCTTTGTCATCTTTCAGTCAGGGGTTGGGTTTAAAAAGTTGCGGAAGCGGAGGTATATTTCAGTGAATTGTGCATGCTCACAGTTCTAGTTTATTTTATTTACTTTTTTATGTACATTGTTATTGTGTTCTTGTCCATTTTCCTAGAAATTTAGCGCCCTGAAGTCCTTGTCATTTCTCCTATGATTAATTACATGTACTTGAAAATTACATTTTCTCCTTCATTGATGTGATATTTATTTTTACAAGGCTATGGACAAGATGAGCTAAAAATCGGTCGCAATTTTATTCCAACAATATTGAAGCTAGTTGGTTATGACCTTTTTAAATGAAACCATAATAAAATATGACTGCCTGATAAATAAAAAGATCGAACTATATTACATTGAAAGAGGCTTGAAACAAATTAACAACAACATAATCAAGTGCTAGAAAAGAAAATTTCGAAGTCAGCCTGAATCTGCAGTTTAATGGTTAATATTGAGTTATCGGTCTTGATGAAAATACGCTTTTTAAAAAAAGTCTATTAAAAAAAAGGAAATGAATCGTTACTACCGAACAATATCTTTGACTACAAAACTAAAAAAAACATAAACAAATAGTTGTCTGTGTATCTTTGAACTTACGAAAGACCATTACATTTGTAACAGAAACACAGGACGTTACCGATTTGTTTCAAATGATGTAAAATATATTTCCTATAAGCCAACAGACACTGAGATAGGTCTGCGCCCGTTGAAAAAAAACATTTTAATTGTAATAAATTCGACATATCTACCTCAGGTTTTCAATGGGGTCCTTTGACCTCACATAAAGTAAATAATATTCAGAAGTTGTCGCTGAAACTTCTAGTTTTCTTTTGGGGGATAACAGCCGATTATACAAGATTTAAACACTGTAGCATTAATCCTGAAATATGGAATATTACTGTGAAGTCCAAAATGGAACCGACTAAATCAGACATTCAAAAAAAACTTTTGCGAAAGAGGAAACAAACTTCATTGGCTTATTCTACGAAACGCAATGAATAAAAATAAACGATACCGGAAAACGCCATTTTCGCAACCAGTATTATTTGTAAAACCAAATTTTCATAAATAAAATGGACAGATGAACACTCCAGAAATTCTAAATAGTTTACAAAATCTGCAAATTATACCTTATCAATTACATGTATTACTACATGTACTTCTCTGCAAAAATACTATGTATATTTTGTATACTAGTAGTATGATACATTTTATTCATATTTTATTTTCTTTAATTTCAGAAATTTATTTGTTTATTTTAAGTTTTATTAATACTTAACATTTTGCTTATGTTATTAATGATATTTGGCTGTATTTTAGGATCACAGAAAAATAGTAAGGTGTACATTTATTATGAATGATTACAAGTATATTTATATAATATTTGGGGCATATTTCAAAATTCCGAAACCTTCGGCACAGACAACTCTTAGCCCTCTAATGCCCAAGGTTTTTAAATTGGTTTTATCGCTTTCGTTTATTTCCAAATTTATGCAAATTAGATGAAGTATAGAAATAAACTAACATCAGCAGCATAAAGGAACATCAGGGTGCTTTCGGGGGCGTGGGAAGATCGGTGGTTTGGAGGGCATAATTCCGCCAGCGTCTTGAAAAAGTCTTACCGGTATTTTTTACGAAAATTCTGCCTTTATCGTTGCCATGGAAACAAAACTTCTCAAAACAATGACGTCAAACACAAATGGAAGGTAGATTGTTTAATGCTGGCAACAGTTACAGTAAAAAATTCAGCATTTGCCTCAGATTGTTGATTTTATAGTGATGTATGGAACGCATTTCGAGCCAAAAATGGCATTTTTCGTAATTTTCACTGTTTTTCAATAATAAAAAATGAGGAAAAATTTCTAAAATTACTTCTCTTTTATTAACATTGACTACAGGTATCCTATGTTATATTTCGACAAAAAACTAAAGGCATGGCCGCTACTTGATGTGTTAATGATAGAGAACTTTGGTCGTTAAAAAATTTAGACCTCCAAATGGAATGATGGAATAGTTTTTTCGTTGAACGTATAGCAAAATAATCAGATTTTCAAAAAATCTTAATTTGTTTAGCGAAAATTGTATGGAGGGCTTTGGGGGTCAGAATACCATAGTCAAGTAGCGTGTATCATATATGATACGCCGGGCATTAAAGGGTTAAAGTGTTATTAATACACTTAGTTTCATGTTTCTACCTTCAACGGTGTAGGAGGAGGTCTTGGACAATCGATTGTTTTAATTTTTTGACCCCTAGAGGCAATTACCCCCCTCCCCCTTGGGATCGTATAAAAATTACGACACCTTTATTCAGTTTGACAAATATAATGCCAGTCCTGATATAAGTTTTGATATACATAGTTTAGAAGATTTCACGGTTTATTGCATATTGCGAAATTTTTCGCACACAATTTTTCCACATGCATTAAACTGAAATTTTTACATATCCATTCCTACTATATCATATACTCATTCATACTGCCAAGTTTCAAGCTTCTACCATTTATATTTTCCGCGACTTTCTGCGACACTACAGACGTTATGTAAACGCTTGCGTATTGACTCAGTGTATTACAATATCCATCCGCTTTTTGTACAACGGGGAGAGGGAGGGTAACAAAGGATGGATTACGATAAGATCCGAAATCGCCCTCATTTATCGCTGAAAATTAAACTTTTATGAGTTATGCGCGGATGACATGCGCAAAAAAACAGAGTGCGTTAATTTTATTTCTCAGTGCGTTATCCTATTTCTTAGTGTGTAAAAATAATTTCTCTGCATTATTTACAAATGACTGTTCCCATAGTTTTGACGAGAACGGCATGCCATATATACACTTTGTACACCTAACAAATATGACTTTAAGTCGCCTGTTGTCAAATTTTGAGAGTGGCAATTATAATATCTAGAATCAAATATTTAATTAATCATATTAACTATGCATCTATACAACTCTATTTTACATAGGGAATATATATATAAATTTTCATAAATATTACATTGAAAGATGATTTCCTTAAAACATTTCGATTTCACTACAAAAAAAGAGAAAGGTCTTTATGAATATCGATATTCAATGCTATGCTTTGCTATTCTTGCTTAATTCTCATTGCATTTGCCATAATTATTCCCTTGACTTCAAAAGTCAAATCATTCTTTTTTTTAATTCTACCGTTGGCAGCAGAGAAAATGATATTTTATTCATTATTTTCTTCCTAAATTATAAACACTTCCATTCATGTCAGCGATATGTTTGCAAAAATTTCTTGAATATACAAACTAGACGAAACATTTATTTTGGTACGCCTGCTCTCGGGGGGTGGGGTGTCTCTCCGGTTTTTTGTAGGGATGTACATCTGAGAGTCTGAACACTCCACCCGTATCATATATTGTCTACCTTAAAATAAGGTACATTTTCATAACGTCTTAATTCACATCAACAGTAGTAACCATCTCCCATTTAATTAATTATGTAAACATTGATGACCTTATCATATATTTCATCTGGATTTTATATACCTAATCAATTATGAGGCTGTCATGAAGAGCTTATGACAATGGTTTCAGTTCACTGTTACTTATGGATGTCAACAAGAGTTAATGAAAAGGACGGCCAAGACATTTTGAATCTGAGAATTTGTTGTTTCTCTGCAAAAAACTTTAATCAAGTGAAAAGCTTCATATAGCTAGTGATATGATTTGTTAAGGTATAAGTATAAGATATGTCGTACAGCTTTTGATTTACTTTTCAAGTGGATATTTGTGAAATTGCATATACTTAAGGGAAAGTCAAACTATTTATAAACAAACTTGTATGCCATGTTTGCTTGACAATTATGTACATAATGCGAAATCAGATTGTTCATACTCAGTAAAGTTTGCAATAAATAAGGCTTACAAAACGAAAAGCATTTCTCGAAGAAAATGGATGACACAATAACAAAATTATATATTAACCAATTAGAAACGTACTTTTCAAAGGCCTAATTTTCTTACAT